>JAPDFK010000258.1:0-69688 GCA_027569635.1 Lasiosphaeriaceae sp. G1095 | reverse complement strand
TACTTTTTTCCTTCTTTCTTTTTGATTTTTTTTGTTTTATTTTTATTTTTTTATTTATTTTGTGTGTGGTTTTTTTTAAAAAATTTTTTTTTGTGTTGTTGGCGTGGGTGTTTTTTTGGGTGTGCTTTTTGGCCTGGGGGGGGGTGTGTGTGTGTGTTTTTGTTTTTTTTTTTTTGGGTGTTTTTTTTTTTTTTTTTTTTATATATTCTGTTTGTTTTTTTTTTTTTTTTTTTTTTATTTTAAAAAAAAAAAAAAACCACCCCCCCCCCCCCCCCCCCCCCCCCCCCCCAAAAAAAAAAAAAAAAAAAAAGACAAAAGAACCACCAAAGCGCCGAAAAAGCAAACAAAAAACCACTTAAACCTCCTAAAATGGGAAAAGGGAACTATTCAAGATGTTCAAATTGCTAATACAAAATCTAGACTTGCACTAAGGTACTTAAATTAATTACCATCCTCCTCTCCTTCTCCAGCCGTACAATTAGTGGTACATATGCTGTTTGCTCTGAAACCAAAATCCAAAACCAAACGCCATGCATGTGGCACCTACCTACATCTCTCCGCTCTAACTTAGATCCATCCCTCCCTATATTATTTTCCCCCCTTTATCCCTTCTCAGGAAAAAATGATTGAACCAAAGCAAGGCATTGCCGAGGCGCGGGAAATAAGTAAGACATCCCATCCCCAAAGGCCCCAAGAAAGACAAAAAATCGAATGGCTGACGAGCGGCGGCCAACTCAGGGGTTATTAGCGCTGGAGTGGAGGAGTGAGAATATCAACAACCACCAACCAGGCACTCGGCCGAAACCCGGAGCATACTAACTCCTCTGCCCGCGGTGATGACGATCCCACTCCTTCTCCTCGCCCTCCATGGTGCGCTGATTCTCCGCCTTGTTCTTTTCGACATCTGTCCGATTGGTTGAAAAGGGGTTGTCTTTCTCCTCGTCAGGCTCGTCAGCCTCGATTATCGCATCGTCATCCTTGGCCGCGAGTCCGAGGAGCGCAGCGTTGCCAATCTCTTGCGTGTCCTTCCTTTGCACTCCATTGCCGACCTTGATTTCTTCAGGGTGGTCGTCCCCCTTCGCCACGAACTTCGCAGAAGAAGATGTGGCAATCCGCTCGGGGTGCTCCTTTTTAGAAGGGGCGGAGGCATCTTTCTCCTTCATCTCCTTTTCTTTTATCTCCTTCTCCTTTTTGGCGACAGCGGCGCTCGACTTGCCGTCGTCAGAGTTCTTGCGTCCGGGATCATTCCCAATAACTCGCTCAATACCCTCACCCTTCTTGAGCGCGGCGAGAGCCTTCTCTGCCGTCTCGACGCTCTCAAATGCCGCTCCTAATCCCCTCCTCCGCCTCCTGACCATCCCTCCCGCCAACTTTGACCTCAGCCCGCCACCTCTTCTCTTCTTCTCCTCCACCTCGAGCGCCTCCCATAGTTCACGCATGACTTGCCAGCCTCCGACAACCTGCTCTCTCATCTTGGCCATATCATCAGGCTGCTCGAGCGCCCTAATCTCCCTCTGGCCCTGTACGATCCTAGCCCGGCGGATATACTTGATGGGCTGCCGTCCGCGATGCGCCTGCTTGACCGCGCCCTTCAGGGTATACCCGACAGGTCCGATCAACGCGGCGATATCTTTCAGCACGAACCCAGTAAGTCCCATGCCGACGCCGGTGATGAAGCCTCGGACACCCCCATCTCGGGCGCCCCGGACCGGGAGCCGCACGACTCCAGTCCAGCCGTCGTAGATGCCGTACACGAACTCGTGTCCTGCTGCGCGCAGGCCAGACCGGATGCCCGTCACCCGCGTAGGGCGCCGCACGGTATCGTCACCATAAAGCCGGGGCGCGTTGTGGAATCCTTGCGCCAGTGCGAGAGATAGGTCCATAGGGGCGCGGGCGAGCGCCGAGGCCGATTTGTATGCTCCGCGCCCGACCTGCGTGACAAACTCCTCGGCAGCGTTTTCGGGTTCAGCGGTAGAGGCTGTCAGTTCCGTATTAGTGTGCTTGATGGCGTTGCTCGTAGTAGTTGTGACATGTGGAGTGTCGTCTTCCTCGTTGTCTTCATCCTCTCCATCTTCGCCAGACTTGGAAGTCGTCTGCTCAGCATGAGCAGGCTGTGCTGCGTGATCCGCTGCCTCTATTTCTGGTGCTGGTTGAAGAGTATCTGAATCGTCTTTTACCTTCTTCTTATCGGCAGCAGCTTTCTCTTCGCGCTTCTGTTTTCTCTTCCTCCTCCTCTCTTTACGTTCCTTCCTCTCGTTGTTGCTCTTCGCTACCCGATACGGCACGCCGCCGATGCCACCAAACACGTCGCCGACAGAACTCAAGAGAGAACCCGCCAGGCCCGTGACGGGCTCTCCAGGACCTTCGAAATCGTTCCATTCGTTGTGTCGCAGAAGCCGTAGCTTCTTCCACGACACGTAGCCCCTCTCAACAATGAAATCCGCGGCCAGTGGGCTAAGCCGCAGGTTGGTATTCTTGAGCTGCCACACGGCGACGCGGTCCTGGAGGATGGAGCAGCGCATTGAGTTCTTACCGAACAGGCTAAGATGCTTGTGGAAGGCCTTGCACGCGTTCTCAGCGCCGTCGCCTTCGAGCTCAATGTTCTTGGCGATCTTCTCCGCAGCCTTCACTGCCTCTTCTGTGAGACAGTACTTGATGCCCTCGGCGAGCTTCTCCGCCGTCAGGTTCTTGTACGGAACTGGCTCAGGCCCCGCCTTCGCAGTTCCAACCATGGATCCCCAAAAGTGCTGGTCGCCGAAGAAAGGTACAATCATCGTCGGCTTGGCGCACTTGAGCGCGATAGCCGTGGTACCGGCACCTCCGTGGATGACGGCCGCACGTATTTTGGGAAACAGCCAGTCATGCGGCGTGTTGTCAAGCATGAAGATATTCTCAGGAATATCGAGACTATCGGCACCAAGGCCACCCCAACCTTTGGAGACTAGAGCGCGGACGCCGGCCAGCTTGACAGCCTCAAAGATCATCTCCGTAAAGCGGTCGGCGTCATCAACCACGATGGAGCCAAAACCAATGTAGATGGGCGCTTCACCGGCATCCAGGAACTTAGTCAGGGGGTCAGGCGGCTTGAAGGAAGACGCAAGGTCAAGGAACACGAAGCCTGACACATCAACCTCATCACCCCAATCTGCGGGCTTGGGCACCAGCCCGGGACTCCAGAGGTAGGTGAAAGGTACGTGCAGCCGATAGATTGCGCCAGGGGCCCAGAGTGTTGACACTGGGTCTAAGCCAAGGGTCTTGACTCGGAAATCGTTCATGAGGTCGCCGAGCCCTTGCCAGACCATCATCTCAACCAAGGGGTACGATATGAAATTCGTATAGCCCGGATCAACATTGGACTTCTTGATGTTCGCAAGTGGATGAGGAAACGCTTGCGTAGGCGTGTAGGGGAAGGTAAACATCAAATGGAGAGGGATGCCCAGCGCTTCAGCGCAGTGGACGTGAGCAAAACTTGGAGGGTTGGCGATGATGGCATCGGCCACAAACGGGTCTTTTGTCCCCATCATCTTCAAATTGTGGGTGTCCTTTTCGTCGTCGGTAGCATTGATGCAAGCTCTCCAGAAGCCCTGGAACATTTCGGCCATGGCAGCCCGTCGTCTCCCAATATCACCAGCCTTGACCGTCTCGAGAGTCGGTATCATGCCGGGATTCTTCACCATGAACGCCATTAGTTCCGACGGGTCACCACCGACAGAGAAGAACTCCAGGCCCGAGTCCTTCTCAACAAATTCGCGAAAGGCGGGGTGAGTGGCGATGCGCACACGGTGGCCATATTGCTCCTTCAGGACCTTGCCAATTTTGAGGAACGGCTGGGCGTCGCCACGGGAACCAATCACCATGATGACGATATTCAACTTTGGGCATGAGATATTGTCCAGGGCTGCCGTCGTTGAAGCCGAAGACAGTCTCGAAACCGACCGACGCCGCGTCCCCGCATCACTATCTTTCTTCAGGGGCGGTGGCACGATCCTTTTGGCCGCGGTACCCAGCGCCTTTGCGAGATATCCCGTATTGCTTGTGTCTTTGACCGAGATATTAAGCCGGCCATCATGTTTAGAGACCTTGCCCTTGGTGCGGTAATTGTCGTTCCCGACATGAAATCGGCGGAATTTGTCCTCATGTTCTCGGTGCTTTCGCGCCCGCCTCTGTTGTTTGGTTTCGACACTGCTACCATGCTCGTCGTCGGAAGACGACTCGCTACTAGACGTGTCTCCTCCATCATAACCCCGCGGTTGCGACTGCGGCCTCGTCCACGACGACGGATCTACCGAGGACAGGTTTGTGCCCGCACGCTTCATCGCGTAGGGCAAGATAAAGTCGCTCCTATCGCCTCGTACAGGTGTCTCGGTTGCCCACTGCGCGGGGGTGGGCCGAACAGGGGCCTTGGGCTTTGTTGGCTTGGTTTGTGCCTTGCGCGGCTGCGGGTGCGGGTCCGGCTCCGGCACGCCCTGTTGTTCTTGTGTCTCTGAAGGCGATGTTGGCAACTTGGGTGAGGTGGGAGATTGCGTGGCAGGCGGGACATAGGTAGGATAAACGGGATGGCCCTCGGCGTCGCGGACAACCGTCACCTCATGGCCCTGTTGGAGTGTCGTCTCGAATTGAACCGAGCCATCTTTGTCCACGTCCTCAGCCGGGGCAAGACACGCATGCCGAGTCTCGAGTTTGAACATTGCGGCGTCGACAGAGTCAAACTCCGAGTTGTCGCCGACGGTTTTGGCAGTGGTGGCGACCGAGTGGGGGAGAAGGAAGCTCTCGTTCGGCGAATGCTTGTCTCGGTGTCGCCCTTTCCAGTCCGAAACTGCTTAGTCGCTGGAACCAAAGTGTAAGCAGGACAGACCAAAACAGTTGAGCTTGTTGTTGTTGGATTTGTTACTAGCGCACGCACCACTGAGAATTGGGACCTGGTTTTGTCAAGAGCGCATGGCTACAAGCTTCGGGATGGCGTCGACTTTGTTGATGATGGGTTTTTGAGAGAGCGTGGCGAATCACGAAAAGTTCAGAGGGCCTTTTCTCCCTAAAACCAAGCCACCAGATGCAAGGCACAACACAGCAACAACCGGTGTGTGTGGTAAGTAAGGTATGAGCCGAGGAGCAAGATTAGTGCGCCAGAGCAGTCATCGTACGTACACTAGACTTGACGTCGCTCGAACAACTTTTTTGTAGTGTAGTGTCTGTCCTCCACAGCAACTCGGGCCTATTCTAGGTATAATGCAAGTGACGCTGTCCAAGCAAGTCGCGTCAGAGAGAGGATGGAACCCTTGATCTTTTTCTTGGCTTGGATATAAAGCTGGCTGCTTCCGATAACCGCAAGGGGGTGAGATATTTGGTTCATTCCTTCCCTTCTCTTTTGGTCTTCTTCGCTTGTGATTGTGATCTGGCTGGAAACGATGACATCACCGACGTTGCCCTGCAGGGGGGGGGGAAATGCTTGGCGGGGCGCCAGTTTAGCCCCTGGTCGATTTACCCTAGGCCGTTGGTCAGAACACTGGCCAGCAATGCCATTGTGGGGCAGGTAGTATACCTACCACCACTTGGCCGTTGTATGTGTTGCATTTAATGTGAAAGTATGAATCATCACAGCTCTGCCATATTGCTTGGTTAGGCGAAGAAAACAGGAAACCGCTCTTTTGTAGTCAGTCCCGAAATTGATAGAGACCGATGTATCGTTAGGAGACATAAGTATCAGGGAGAATGAACAAGTAAAGTAAAGTACTTTTTACTATTGTCTAAGAGTTCTCCTGCAGCTGTTTAATTAGACCCTATATAGGTAGTGTCTGAGCAACAAAAATATAACAGAGGTGTCTTGATAAGCGTGTAGCTATCTTAGACTACCTACCTAGAAAATAGGTTAGGGCTCTGCGGGCATGATGTTCCGATTGCAGAGACCCTCCAACACCTACATGCGTCTTGCATAGTCCCAACATCTCCTACGTCCATCGTATAGATAACCTAACAACAAAACCCGTTAATGGCTTCTTACTCCTGACATTCCACAGCCATATTTCTCGTTGTGTCGTACCTCTTCTAACTGTGGCTTCTCCGTCCAACCTTTAGCGGCAATGCCCAAATGACTGGCACTCAAACCCATCCATCCATCTATTTCTCAACACAGCCAAATTCTCGATATGTCATCCATAACGAAATCTGCAATGAAGCCGCAGTGCATGTTGTCCCTTCACCAGTACATTCCGATCGGGTCGTTAGGCATGTGACTAGCCCACTAGGCGCGGTCAGCCTCCTTGGTGACGTTGAAACCCTGGGCGGCGCCGAGGCGGGTCATACGTTCCTTCAGAACATTGAAATCAGAAGTCGCCGGACCCAGATCGGCGGCCTTTATCATCAACTCCTTGGCCTCAATAAGCTTATAAATGGCATCCAGAAGGGGCGAGAACCAGCGTTCCCCGACAGTAGCGTATGCGTTAGCCGGCAGCACGTGTACCCACTTCGTCGTCGACGTCCACAGGAATAGTCCAAGATTGACAGCCTGGAGGAGGAATGGCGAGTTTTCGACCATGTAGTCAGCCAACTGCTTTGTCTCGAGGGCTCTCAAGATGTCCAGGTTCGGGAATACTCCTTCTCCAACCGTCTCAAATGCACGCGGATCGGCGAAAACGCCTGGCGATGAGTTAGCGTCTCGAGTTCCTGTAGAGGTCGCAGTTGAGGTTGCGACGGCAATCATGAACTCCTCACGGAGCCATGTAATGGCGAGCGCCTTCAGAGGCACATAGGGGCAACTGGAGAACAGGTCCTTTAGGATCTTCAGCCGGTCCTGATCGGACGGGTCGGCATGCCAGATCAGACCAGCGAGTGTGCTCGCTGCGTTGCGGACAAGGATGTGGGGGTGATGAAAAGCGACAAGCGTGGTGAAGTGGGTATACTTCATATAGTCCGGGCTTGAGTCACCGTCTGCCGCGATGCGATCATTTGACTGAAGCCAAAGCCCGATCGCCACAAGAGCATCCATTGTGCCGACTGACTTGAGGATCTGCTGCCGGATCTGACCCTCTAGATCCTCATCCTCTGGATTCTCGGGTTCTACAAATCTGGCCAGAATGTTGTGGTGCTCTGGGAAGATGTTCAGGTTTGGTGTCGGTTGGTTAGCATCAAAGATGGTTGATGAGAAAACCCAGTATGCCACCAGACAAACGCAGCCCCCTGTCGACAGGTCGGTGTCTCTGGGGCTCGATATATCGTCTGAATCCTTTTGGGGGGTATCGTGGGTTGGGCCATTAAGCAGTTGGTGGAGGAGAGTCTCGTTCCAGGAGGACATGCCCAAATCCTTAATCAGCGCCTGTGAAATAAATTTTAGTCTGATGCTTGCTCCTTGCAAAACACAGGAAGATCGAAAGCCGCCATACCACTAGTTTTCCAACAATTTCATCCCTCGCCTGGAGCTCTTGGTCCTCACGGAAAGACGCCATCATGGTCTTTCTCCCGGGAAAGATTTTATCCGGGTTGTAAAACTCCTGTAGGCGGGCTGCCCAAGCCAGGTCGTTGCCGTTAACATAGGCCTCGAGGATCCAGGTAGCGAAGCTAAGCAGAAGCTTCTCCTGTAGGGATCGCTCCGTTGGATCCTCGCGCTCGTCCTTCTCACCCTCTGGGTCTGGCGCATTCTTGGAGGCATCGCCGTACTGATCCGGGTTTGCCACATTGACACTCGACTTCCGGGAGGGAAGAGGGGGCCTCTGCTGGCCCGACAGGCTGTGCATCAGGTTGATGACGGACGCAGTCATCTCTTGGTTGGGGCGATATGCGTTGTAAACCTCCTGTAGGGTCTCTGCGAGGAATCGGCTGGGGTATTTGGTCTTGATACGCTTATGTAAAATGGCGAGCATACCGAGAAGTGTGATGAACTTGTGTGGTGACAGGGGGGCAGCCGACTCGTGTATCTCCTCCTCCTCCACCTCCGCCTCCTCCTCCTCCGCCTCCTCCTCCTCCGTCTCCTCCTGCTCTTCTTCTTCTTCGTTGCCTACTTCATCGCTGGGAACGTCGCTGTTGAGGAGCCGGAGGGTTTCGAGCACCTTGAGAAGCACCTCCCGTGGGTTTCCCAGTCTGGCGATGGTCTCGAGACAGGTTTCGGAGCCTTCTAGGTTGACTAGATTGTAGACCAAATCCCATCCTATCTCTTGGGTGAGCTCTGCATCCTGAAGGATTTCGTTGAGTACGGGGAGAACTGCCGGAGAAAGGTTGGCCTCGATAATGGTCAGATATGTGAATCGGTCTGTGGCAGGTGGGCGGGCGTCGCGGATCGCGGCGATGGCGTCGGCGGCGGGGTCGAGTTGAGGCGGGTCAGTGGTAGCCATGGTGACGCTGTGGTTTTGATGAGAGCAGAGGAGGCGATGCTATGAGTGACAAGAGTAGAGAAAGCGGAATTTTCGGGGATTTTCGGATTTGCACAATAACGAGCGGCGGAGAGACGCGTAGGGAGGTTTATTTATTTTTAAGAGTCTGCTTCTCGAAGTCCGAGTCGAGTTCAAGTTGCAGGTTGGAGGAACGAGGGGGGAGCTTGGCCCTGCTTGATACGAGATAGGTGATGCGAACCCCGCACCCCACCTATTTAAGTACTCGCCAGTGGAGTGGAACCTGAGAGGAAGGACTCAAATTCTCAATGCCTTGTTTGCGTCGCGTTAACGCGTTTAAAACCGACCCGAAGCTAGGAAGGTACCTCTAGGTAGGTAAGGTAGTTGGGTAGGTACCTAGGTAACTGCTAGCCGTATTGTACAAGTACGTAGGTACCTGAGCTCCAAATAATTCCCATGTGCGGCATTAAAGTCACGTACCGACACACTACAGTAGTAGACTTCTTGAATCGTGAAATCGTAGTTGTCAATCCACAAACAACCCCTCCCATTGCGATAGTGAATTAGGGGGCACATGGACACCAAGTGGATTCAGATAGTCTTATATACAAAACAAAAAAGGCTCCCGAGTCTCCCGTCCGGCCCTTGTCCTTGTATAGAGGCCAGAATATGTGCAGTGACATCAACCCGACTCGTCCTAAGTTTTGAAATCCCATAACCCTGACCCCGGAAACGCCATAACCCCCCAAATTTAGATTCCACATTAACGCCTCCTATAGATCCGTCTGCGCCGCCGTTTGCTGGTACGACTTCGGACTGTTTGTGTGGGCTTTGTATCCGCGCCGCTAAAATGCGGCTTCGTCTTTCCTGCCCCATCCCATTCTCGTTTTGGTCCTCTGCATCCAGCTCCAGTGAGACATTGGGTCCTCTGCCAGCTGCTTCATGTCCATCACGTCCTTATCCTTCTCGCCCACGGTAGTGAGTCCATACTCGATGGCAAGTCGGGCATACTTGATGGCTGTCCAGGGATCACCGACACCGTTATATTCGTGTGCCGCAAATGTGTATCCTTCGTACATGCTTCCGCCGAGCCGTTCCTGTTCGTAAAGGCTGATCAAGAGCTCAGCCATCTGCGGGGTCGCACGGCTATCGGGCTTGCTGCTGCGGAACTCCCAGTATAGGTCTTTGATCTGCTCGATGCGTTTGTCCGACGCTTCGGCACGTCCCCTCTCCTGCGTGCAGAGATGGCAGGAACAGTCAAAGCCCCAAATTCGCTTCAGACGGCGGTTGCGATCGGCGCGCGTCATGGCCGGGTTGATGTACGATAAGGTGATCTCTTCACCTGGGGCAATATCTCGCAGGGCGTGGATATACTGTGTCAGTGTGGCGTGATCGTAGTAGTAGTCGGCGTTGGGGCGGCAATCATGGTTCATGCGCGCGATCTCGGGGAACACGACAAAAAAGCCATGGTCCTGCTCCTCATCGTCCGGGTCAGAGCCAATGTCGAATGCGTTCGTCGCTGTGATTTTGTCGACTCTCTCGACATATGAGAGGTTGGTGGCGTCGTGAGTAGAGAGGGCGAGGACGGCCGCCCTGTGGCGGGCAGGGAGGTGGTCGACTGCCCCGACCTGGAGATGCATGTAGTCCTCTCGCGAGACCTCGTCGAAGACCCTGTAGTCAATCATGATAGAAACAGTATTCGCCATGATGAGATCGCCACGGCGGATAAGGCTCCTCGCCTCGAGGCCCATCCCCTTGCCCGGAAACGCCTTCATGTCGTACTTGTCGGAGTCTTCCAGCTCCCGGTTAACGCCTTTGGTCATGTGGGGCTCGACGAAAGCCGGGTTCGTGGCAAGGTAGGCCGCTCGCCTCCCCGTCATAATAAAGGAGGCACCTCTGCCATCGGCAAAATTTGTGTCGGTGTAGACGCAGAACTGCGCGTCTGATTTTGTGCTCTTGAAGCATGGCGACGAGTGAGTCCACACGTGTTTGGGCACGTAGTTGCACTCGGTCCCATTGTTTCCACACGACCAGCCGTCCTCAAAGACGTCTTTCTGTCCCGTCAACAATAAGCTCGTGTCAGCCAGACAGGTGGAATCACCCCCAAATGGCGACCGGCACGTTTGGGGGTGGGCAAAATGGCCGCCGCTGTGAGCGAGAGCCGAAGTGGCGTATAGAGGAACTAGATGTGACAGCTTCATGATGCCAGCAGAGACTAGCAGTCGAGAAACACTGCGAGAGACGAAGAGCCGGTACGACAGAAGAGAGCCAATAGAGGTGCAAATAGGACGGCGAAGATAAAGCAAAGAGAGGAACACCAAGCCCGCGATCTATGCACTAGAGGATCATCCAGGAACAGAGCAACAAGAAGAAAGGGAGAGCGGACGCATCTTGCCAAAACCCGGGGTAGAGACAGGTTAATTACCTCGCGAGGGATGACGCTGGATAAAGTGGCAGAGCTGCTTCCTCCTCCTCCTCCTCCTCCTCCTCCCTCCTCTGTGCTCCGGGCGCGGCGTTTACCAACTTAGCTCGAACGCGGATTCTAGTCACTTTCTCCCCCTCCCCACCTTTGAAACAGTGGGCAGGGATGGATTTAACCCGAGCACTCATCGTGATTTTCTGGTTACGGCCAAGGTGTGGGGAGTAGTAACCAGTAATCCGTAATCTGAGGCTTGGGTACAGTGATGAAAAGCCACTGAGATGCGCCTCGAATGTGTCAGGACGTGTCCGATGCGTCGCAGACTTGCTTCCCCGCCGCCTCCATGTTCAACGCTTCTTGGCACGCAACGCCACGGGCTGGCATGCTTGGGGAAACAAACGAGACTGCTTGCCCGAAACGACCTGCGTCTTGTCTGTTTGTTCTAGGCGCATGCTGGTAAAGGAGATGAAGACAACCTGACAGCTGCACAGAGATCAAAGCTTTATTAGTGTACACTAGCAATCCAGGGGCAATTTAGCATTTTAAGCATTGGAACAGTGGAACTCCACGCCCTGTCAAAATGAAAACGGCCCACATGGTTACGCTATTAGCGCACAAGCGACATGTTAGGAAAAGTGGCACTCAAAAATGTTGTCGGGTGACGGCAGGGGCTCTGGGAACAAGATGTGGTAAGCTAGAGCTATTTTGGAATTGGATCCGCCCCTCTCGGGCCTGCCAAGCACCTGCCAAGCACCTGCCAAGAACAAGTTTCATTGTCTGTCACGTCTCGTCTTTCTCTCGCCAGGTCCCGCCGTTCAGACTTGGACCTCCTCCTTTCCCACATATCCACCCTTCTCTAACGCGCCGTGACTGTCGTCACTCCTGAGAGCAGCTATAGCAGCAGACATTACCTGGGCAGCCTGGAGCGCCTTGGCATTTTTGCCCATGGTAGGTTGTTGGTCTTCATACAAGCTGGCCAGTTGCCTCAGAACCCATGCCCTCCCCTTGCCGCCCGGCTCGCACTGGTATCGCAATCCTTTGCTGGCGTCGATGGCGGTAAAGAGCGATCGAAAAGTGCCGCCGTAGGGGATCCTGTGCATGGCAGTGTGGCGGTTCCATTGCTCGGGCGGCATATACTCGACAAAGGTGCACTCGATGCGGGCCTTGCACCAACCCGTGTTCTGGCTCTGGGACGAGGTTGAAGCGGGGACCTTCGTTACGACCGGCGCAACGCGGATCACCCGAAACCCCTGGGAGCGGATGTGTATACACCACGTGCCGGCGCCAGCGCCGGACGGCTTGGGGTCGTAGGCAACCACGAGTTCCCCGACGGACGGCACTGGAGTGTCCAAGGCGTCCCAGGCCGTCTTGACGGCGCCTTCGAATCGAATCCACTCGAAGCCCGTCCCGTCGAACTGCGAGGACAAGCCGAAGGGGAAGTCGGCGGGGGCTAACGGCTTGGGAGGAGTGGGGACTCGGGTGAATTTCAAGGCATTCTCTCGTTGCTCATTTCTGGCCTTTTCGGAAAGGATACTGTCGGGGCACGCGAACTCAGAGGCCTTGGGTTTACTGGACGAGGGAGGCATCGTAGATGATGAGGAGGATGCTGGTCGAAGAGGAGTATAAGTAAGCAAGAATAGATTTTAAACTGGTGGGTGGAAAGACACACCTGAAGGGCAAAATAAAATAATAAAGAGAACAGTTTGAGTTTCTTGCAAACCTTCTGCACGCTAGCCTTTATGAAGTGACTGGTAAGTTTGTCCGATATATGAACAGCAGGAGGCCTTTGGTCTTTGTTTGCTTCTCGGCATCTATGAGGAGTCTTTGTGTCGTCTTCATATGACCTACCTATGCAGAAAGCCTCGTGTGACTTGATTCCTCACTCAGTTGGTGACACAACCAACAGCCAACAACAACAATGTCAGCAAGTCAACAGCCTGCGACCAACTGCCCTCAGTGCCCTGCTTTTTGGGCTAGCGGTTGGATTCTCATCTGTATCTTATTTTCGTCTCTTTTGTTTTTCTTTGCGGAAGTACATGGGAACGTGGTTCGGAAACAGCAATAAGGTTTAAAGATGCATATGCTGAACGGGTAGCCATTTGAAGTTCTCTCCAAAGCTCCAGCACGCAGGTGACCATCTGCCAACAGCGGGGAGCCGCCAGGGCTGCACTGCGTCTTCCCGCTGTGTCACCGTTCTCCAGTGAACCTGGCATGTTTCGAAACCACCTAGGCCTCTCCTTTCCTGGCCCCGGCGGCTCTTCGTTCTATCTTCTTCTTTTGATTTACCTCGTCTTAGTTTCCAAAAGCACACACCGTGTTGGTATGGCTTTTGTGGAGCTGATCAATAGGACCTCCGATAGCGTCTAGCATTTGACGTTGTCAGGTGGCGGTTCCTTATGGAACCCCACCAAGGCTTGCTCATGTGGACATCCGTATCATTCCTCAGTTACGCTTGATTCCTTTCAATCTTTCATTTTTCAACATGTCTTCCTCGTCATTTCCCTCTTTTCATGCCATGACAGTGAGCATGGCCTTGTCAGCCCTTCCAGGCCTAGTGATCAGCCGACCACTGGTTACAGGCATAACGGCTCTTCATTGCACTGGACCGATTGCTATTGTATTGTACATGTACAGTATAATGCAATACAATACACACCTGTCTCTGAAATACGGATCGAAACAGAATTGAAGTTGGTTGGGTCGAGCCTGCCTTAGGTAGCCTCGCACTCTCAAGTCGATTCCATGCGACAGATCAAAAACAGCTGTCACGACCTGATCATGGAGGCAGGTATGTACACCTATGGAACTCTCCTTCCCCGCTTACCTAGGTCCTCAGGTTTGCCGTTCCCAACTTTGCCCATTCTCCAGGCTGTTCAGCTGCGCAACCAGCGCCAACATCCACGGACCAAGATGGGGTCATCATAGCTGTTTTGAGTTTTTTTCTGTCTTCGCCCAACTCACCCACGTCCTCGGCGCTAATTAAACTAAATTTTTGCAAGGCCTTTTTTCTTCTCTATGCATCTTCCATAAATACCTCCTGGGCCGACCTTAACGCCGTGAGGATGGCGGCAGTGCGGTTTATCATGTTCACGCAATTGTTGGGAATCACTTCAAGACTGTGACGACGTCTAGGCCCGAAAATGGATGGCTACCCGATCAGCATCAAGTTAACCAAGATCTTAGTTTTTTACCCGAAGCTGAAGCTAATGCAAGGCTAGACTCTCCTGCACGGCTCAAATCCAAGCGATGTTGCCCTCGCTGAATCAGCCTCCAGGCTTGAAGACTGCACAACCCGGACGCCTAAGCATTAGTATACCTTTACCTAATGTGCGGCAATCTGCAGCCGGATTGTCAATTGCTTTGACTTGCTGACACTTAGTCATCCATCACCACGTCGCCGTCCACCTTCCCAGTTCATGTGACATTTTTTCCCTCTCAACCCGCCGAGCGGTGAACTAGACAATCTCTTGTTCGGCAGGAATATAGGCAGGCAAAAAGCCCGGACATGGGCAATGCAACATCGTGCTTGTTGGCGGAGCACCTCCTCCCAAAATGCGGCTTGCCTACGCAGGGGCGCTGATCAAGCAATTAGCAGATGATTTGGCGATGCCACCATTTTTATTGTTTACCTGTGGAGCTCAGCTCTCTGCCTCGTATACTGGTGGCAACCAGACCGAGAATGGCAGGAAAGAGGAGGTCGAGAACGGTCTGGGAAGGTCTCCGTCCCAATGGTATACCTCTAGCCAGGCAGGTTCTTTGTATAAAGAGCCGCGATGCTGCTCGAGTTTTGGAAGATAGAGAACAGAATCATCAGCTCAACATTCCCTACTTTCTCCCTGCTTTCTCCCTGCTTTGCAATACTTCCAGTCTACCAGACTACCATCACAAGTTCTTGCCTTCTCTGTTCGAGCACAAGCAACCATGAAGCTCAGCGTCCCCGGAATCCTGTCCGCCGCTCTCCTGGCGGGCAATGCCCTGGCTAAAGATAGTGAGCCTCGAGCCCCTTTCGACAAATAGACAATATGAAAGCAAACAACTGATACGGGCCAGGCTACGCATTCGAGAGATTGGAAAAGAACAATACAGTATGCTTGCTACTCCACCAAACTCCCAACGATACAGTTGCTGACTTCAACTTTTAGCTCTTGTTGATTCTCGATCTGCAAGAAGGCCTCTACAGCCTTGCTCGTGACTGGGGTATGCATTCCCGAACTTGTCTTTCTATATTTTGGGTTGGGGGCAAACACGCACTAAAGCTGGACATCCAATTTGCTGACTCTTGGACATCCAATTTGCTGACTCTTCCACCTACCTATCTACCAGATGCCACTCTGTACAAGCAGAATATGCTCGCATATGCAAGCCTTGGCACCGTCTTTGACATCCCCGTTGTCATGACTTCATCCTCCGAGACCGGTTCGTAATCCTTCTTCATCTCTCCCTCTTCGTTATCAAAGTTGTACTAGAATCAATCGGCCGCGGAGTGGCTGACACATATCCTGTTCTCTGTCTAGGCCCCAACGGTCCGCTTCTCCAGGAGATTCTTGACTGGTACCCCAATGCTCCCCTGATCAAGCGACAGGGCGAGGTTGATGCCTGGGACAATCCCGACTTCCGGGCCGCCGTCAGAGCTACTGGCAAGACCCAGATTCTGTTGGGAGGCATTGTGACTGATGTCTGTAAGTGGAATCACTCCTGGATCCGCTAAACAAATAATTACAGAGACACTTGTTAAACCATATCCAACAAATAGGCACCGCGTTCCTCGCCCGCTCTCTCCGCGCTGAAGGCTACTCTGTCTGGGCAGACATCGAGGCAAGCGGCACTACGACCAAAGAGGTCAGTACTTTGCCGCCACCTACCCACACACACACACACACACACACGCATACCCCCTTCTACCCCACCGCTTTTTTATCTTTAAAGCCGGAGAAAAAAAAAACTGACCCCTTGTCCTTAGATCCGTGACATTTCCAACGACCAAATGATAAAGGGAGGAGTCAACGTTGTCTCCCTCTTCTCCATCATGTGCGACCTGATGCGAGACTGGCGCAATACCCCCGGCGCCAAGGAGCTCATCCCTTGGATTGACAAGTGGCTGCCCGCCTACGGCATCATTGCCCGCGGCCACCGCGCTTCCATCCTCAACGGCACGATCCTCCCTGGAGAGGACGTTTTGCCCCACTAATATGTACATCCGCACATACATCTGACCAGGCACCTGCCTACCTAACTACCTATCCATGTAGAAAGAGATTGGTTGGTTTTGCTCGGAGTCATTCTCTATACATATATGCTTTGCGCCTTCGTACCGACTAGGATATCTATATTAGTGATCATCTTTTGCAATGACTTACCCAAAGTTCATCCTTACAACGTGATCGCTCGTTTACAATTATATTTACGCTGCTCCAACTGCGTAGAGAAAAATAACACTCTTCATTCTGTTATGCACGAAGG
The DNA here is from genome assembly GCA_027569635.1 of Lasiosphaeriaceae sp. G1095. NCBI lineage: Eukaryota > Fungi > Ascomycota > Sordariomycetes > Sordariales > Lasiosphaeriaceae > Lasiosphaeriaceae sp. G1095. The sequence continues at coordinate 53,491 of JAPDFK010000258.1, read as the reverse complement.
CCATAAGCAAGAAGAATCACTCACTCTCTGCAATGTCAGGGTATTGTTGTACCTTGACCTGTATTAAACTCATCAACTGCCGGTCAATCAACATCTCAAACAGCGCGTGTAATGCCCTGCCTGACACCTCGCCACCAGGCCAGCAGGTCAGCCAGCACTCCGTGAGTGGGTGGCAATTGCATCCATCTCCATCCATCCTTAAAGCGCATTGACTGAGCAGAGCGAGTGACCCCAATCTTCGAGCTAGCCCTGAGCCTCTGAAAGAGTATGTAATAAATTGCTCCCTCGGAATGGTTTATTGTTGTTCGTGATCAATGATAATCAAGCATTTTGACTTGTCACATTTGCAAGCTGGTAAAACATCACAAACATCGATCCCCTTGCGATTTTCCCCTCAACATTGGTGCATTCACGAAATATCTAGCAGCAACCAGTTTTCTTCAACCTTTCTAACATACTTAAATTAAAGTATCCTACCAGCCAGGATGAACACCGTAAAAAAATGCTTCGAAAGTAAAATGTAAAAAGAATATGTGCATCGCTTTTGGTGACGTAGATGAAGAAGAACCTTATGTTCCTAAGTTTTGATGAACTCAATGACGGGAAACAAAATTGCTACAACAATAAACTAATAAAACCCCCCAAAAAAACCAAGCCTAAAAAACCAAAGTCGATGTTGCCATAAATTTTCTACCTGCGTCCGACAACCCCAAAACCCACACATATCATAACAAACAAGTCATTGTCATCAGTCATTTTCCGAAATGTCATCCTCCCAAATGCCAATCCAACTCCTATCCTATGTCTCTACATGAGGCTGCTCATGTCTGATATGTCCAATCATCGACGGGCCTTTTCCCTTTTGTCCCTATTTTTTTTTTTTTTTTCTTTCTTTTTCTTTTTTTGGTTTGTCCAAGCTTCATTCAATATCTTCAATCATCCTGAATCCCGCAAAGAAAAGGCGCATGTGCAACTTTTTTTTTTGTCGAAACACCGATATGCGGTGTCCCTGGGATCTTGATCCATGGCATCACTCCAAGGTTGGATCCTTGGCCTTCAAGACATCATCCTTATCCCGAGGCAAATGGATAATAAGCCCCCACGCGGCGCGGCCTTTGTAATGAGGATATCGCGGCCGACGAGCCTTGGTAAGGCAATATCATCTATATGAGACTCATGCTAACCTGGGCAGCTTTACACTTGCAAAGTGCTGAAAATCAGAGCCAGAGCTATGCTTCCAGGAAGCTGAAGATGGGACAAACATGTTAGTAAAAGAATTGAAGTGGCTAAGAATGCGAACTGTGACTCACGAAACGGTTCAACCCTTCCAAGACTGGTAAGTGTTGGCCTTGTTGTTGATAAGATCGTGGGAGATCTTGCCCATCGCGGTCAGGTGGTCCTGGGCATCCTTGATGTACTGAATACTCTGGGGGTCATCCGGCTGGTAGTATCCTTGAACAAGAGTCTGGAGAGCCTTTTGGTGCTCAAACCACTCATCAATGTCGGCGCCCGGTTGGGGTTCGGTGTGCTTGGAGAGCTTCGTGGAGTCACCCGAGGCCTTGCTGGACGACTTCCGGGTAGTAGGCTTCTCCTGAGTCGCGTTCTTCTCCTGGACCTCGTTCTTCCTCTTTCGGCCTCTGGTAGAAGTGGCGGCACCCGATGGGGGAGGAGAAGCGGCCTGGGCCGTGGTACCGTTGTCGTTGTGGACCCGTCTCATGTGGTCTCTCAGATTCCATTGCCGCGGGAAGCCGTGTCCAGGTTCGGCCCGTTCGCATCCTTCATGGGTGCACAAGTATGGCTTCTCTCCGTGGCCGTGCATGGCGTGGGCCTCACGCTCGTGCCGAAGGAGGCAGGCAGTAGAAGAGAACCGTGCATTCTGGCAGCCCTCAACCTTGCAGCGATAGGGCTTCAGATGGGAGTCCACAAATTTGCTAGAGTTGTTTCAAGTGGTTAGTTATCCGAGCTGATATGTTTGAAGATTGAAGCTTCTTACTCATAATTGCACTTGAGCTTCTCAGGCTTGTGGTTGCAGCTCGCCTGGCCTTCCCATGGGCAATGGAACAAGCCGTCCGCAAAGGGGTACGCATTCTTGTAGAGAAAATGGTCCCGGGCAGACTCACCTTCACCGCTTAGGCGGCGGGAGTTGAATGCAGGTGGAAGAGAAAAGGCCTCCTCTCCAATGGCGGGCATGTGGTTCCCATGCAAGTCTTCCGTGGTGACAAACTGAGAGGCATCCAACTTTCGGTTCATCCTGATATCGCCCAAAGTGTGAGATAGTGTCGCAGAGGACAGGAAATATTCATCACGAAGGACGTACCTGGGTGATTGACCGGGGAGGAGAGGTGGCGAGTTCGAGTGCTGGCTCTCACCGGGCGAAGACGCGGATTGGACAGCGGACCATACATCATCAGAAACTCCGTCTTGGGCTCCAGGAGACGACATTCGGGAATCACCAGGGCTCAGCGAGCCCCATGATTGAGGAGAGTTGCCAGTAAGGCCGGCGTCGAAGATCTGAGGGTTCACATGCTGTGCCACTGAAGTTCCCATGTCACTGCCATAGTGAAGACCGTCCGTGAATCCCACCATGCCGGGGTAAAAGGCAGGGCCTGCCACTTGAGGCGACATGGAGAGCGAGTCCAGGTCCTGAACGAGGTACTGATGCACATCCATCATGCGGCCATTTGCCATGGGTCCATCCGGATAGACGGATGCATTACCTGTCATATCAAGCTTTGACATTTGCGAAGATGCCTGGGAGAGAATCGATTGGACTCTTGATCGGCTCTTCTTCGACGACGGCGATGAGGAGGAGGTCTTGGTGCTCCTGTTCTTGTGGCTTCCAGCCGAGCTCCGCGATGTCACCCGGCGCATGGGTTCGGCCTTGAGGGCCTTCGCCTCGCCTGAGGCAGCAGGTGTCCATCTGGCCTGGAGGTCATCAATGGCCTCAGAATGGTCCGGCTTGGGGGTGATCTGGCCAAGGGGGAAAGTGTAGTCCTCGGCATTTCCGGTGTAATAGTCTCCATGGTCTGTAAACTCGGGGAAGTTCTGTGGTCCTTCAACTGTCGCGTCCCATGACGAACTGGTGAGGTCCGCAGGTCCTGTTTGACAAAAAGAAAAGATCCCAGAGGCACTGGAGGAGAGCATGTTGGGTGGAGCAAAGCTGTAATCGCTGAGGTCAAGAGTTAGTGTGTTGTCCACCACATGATGTTCCGATGAAAGAGAAAAGGATATGAGCAAGGAAAAATGCTAAAGAACACGACAAAAGAAAATATTGTTTTTCTTCAGATGGTCACAACTTTGTTCCTGCGCAGGCGTATTAGTTTCTGGGGCTCTGCATAAGCTCGGAGGACTTTTACAAACCAAACTGAGCGGCTCTGGAGTAACAGCCTGACAGAGTAGAGTAACCCGGGTCCGTGGGAGACAAAACACATTGCAAGGATTTGGATGGATCCAGCAGGAGAGTCCGGAATCACAGGGCACAAGTTGGATCCTTGGGGGAAACGAGCCGGGCTCGAACGAGAAACATCCTGGGGCGAAGGGTTGGCGAAATTATGTTGTCCATGTCCTGGAATTGAGCTGCGACTCGTGAAAGAAATGGGCGAAAAGCAAAATCCGGCCAAGTTGTCGTAGAATTGGAACAATAAGCAGAACCAGAAGGGCCGTGTCATTGTCACTCCAGGTTGGATGGCAAGTTGTCGACTTTCAAGAGGCGGAGGGCGAGATTGTCGTGTATCATCTGGATGAGCAAGGAAGGAAACAGGGGAAAGTCGATATGTTCATTCCGGTTTGGTAACTGCGTAGTATAGAGACTCTGCCCACTGGGTTTGCTATCTCGCGATCCTCGAACACCTTCAACGTCCCAATGCAAAAATTGCAAGCAAAGGAAGCAGAGAATACATTCTAGACCTGAGACAGTCAAAAGGTCCGACTGGGAAATAGAAGCTGTCCAGCGAAAATCCTGAAAGTCCTGGCGAGTTGAGAATAGGCCTGTGGTCCCCCAAAGGAAAGCAAACACCGGAGGATTCCATGGCAATTTTCCAGCGGCTGAGATCCGCAAATTGACGATCCTTGTCTGGCGACGTGTTGAGCGGGTTATACTCACCTTGAAATTGGGCTCCGAAGAGCTTGATATAAATTGTCTTGCGAACCAGCCACCAGCAAAGGCGGAGGCAGCCATCACAACCCCGGAGGGTCGGAACCTGGTGGCGAAAGGAGGAGTGTGCGTGCGAGCCAGTCCGGGAGGACGTCCATCCAGGCGGCAGTTTCGATCCCCTCCCAGGAGGGAAGTAGTAGCGTCCACAGAAAAGGGCCATTTGTAAGACGTGTCCAGCTTGGTGTGTAGGTTGTTTAATTGCAAAGACCCAAGAGCACCTCACTGAGGATCCAAGAGAGCGCCACAATAAATGAAACCGAACCGCGCAGCAGACAGAAATGATGAAAACAAGACTCATTCGCAACACAAGAGGTAAAAAAAAAAAGAAGAAAAAAGCAAAGCACAATGGACCTCCCAGGGAAAACATAAGAAAGCAGACGCAATATACCTCGAGGGGGTGTGGACCTCGTCCAGTTCAATGTGGTTGTAGGAGGACATGGCGTCCGTCCGAGTGAGAACAGAAGCAGACATTTCCAGGGGCAATCAAGAGCGGCAGTGCTCAGTCCGGAGGCGGATAGCCAACACTGGTGCGTGATCCTGGGTTGCAAGTTCCTGTGGCAGGTACAGAGAGAGAGATCCTTTGGGCTGTGATGGGTATGGAGGTGGATGATGATGTCGTGGTGCACGGGGGGGAGTTGCCGTCCAGCAGAGAGAAGACAGGGCAGTTCCTGGAAGGAGCGACGCTGATCAAGTCCGGGAGAGGGATGGGATCAACCTTGGGAGTCGTGCGAGGTACAAGGTGCAGGTGCGAGTGTGCGGGGAGCTGAGTGGGTATGGGTATGGATGTATAAGAGGCAGGAGCAAAACGAGGACCGAGAAAGGGCCTGATGGTAGTGTCGCAGGTTGTTGGGCACGAAGATTGGCGGGTCGTTGGGCTCTGGTGAAGAAAAATTCGAGGAAAGAAGCAGCTGTTGGGCAGAGAAGGGGCTATTCGGGTTTTAATGTTGCAGAGCATCGTCGCTCCGTGCCTTCACCAGTCGACGACTTGCCAGGCCAGCGCAAACCCCGCTTCTCTCACGTCGTCGCTGGCCCTTCCCCCCTTCGCAATGCTTCTTCCCGCTTCACTCTGCTCTACTTCTTCACCAATCTGCATCCAGGACAGGATAGCTGCATGCTGTAGGGCCCGCCTGCGTGTCAACGACCTGTCACATTCGTCAATAAGCTGAGCTGGCAGAGTTCTCCTGCGCCTACCATAGGCCGCGTGCTGCATGGCTCGTCGCACACCGCTCTCTTGTGTCGCTGCTTTTCCTGCTTCGTTATGGCCAGAGGGGGGTCGCGGCGGGGCATGGGAATCGATTCCGGCCTATCAAGCTCGCTGGCGACCGCTAGCTTGCAACATTTGCAGGGGGTTGGCTGCAGCTGCCAGCTTGCCAACTCATCATTGCAGACAGCCAAGCCTCTTAACGACGGCCCAGCCAGGGTGAGGTTATTCGCCGGCTGTTGCGCGAAATACCAAATTGCCAAAACGACTGACCGCTTCCGAGTTTCCCGCCGACTGTCTCCTCACCTCGCCTCAACTCAACCCCAGATATTTTCGCCGGGATGGCGAACACAGGATTCTGGGGAAAGGGCCATGTTCCAGCAACTCTATGAAGGCAGATTGATGGCAGAAGGCGCTTAGCAGCACCACGGTCCATGGCCCTCTGTTTGCCGCCCGTTTGCTCTGGCTCTCCATCCGTGTGTGTGACCAAAAGCAGCTCGGGTCGAACAACGTCGAGTGGTTGTCTCACTCTTACTGTCCAACCAGTGTTTAGCAAGCGGGTCGGCATCATGCATGAGGATGTGGTTTTTTTTAGCCAATGTGGACGAGGCCCGCTGGCTGGCGTGAGTCTGAACGGGCAGTCGAGAGCCAGTGGATGGACAAGCCTCTTGCAAGTGGTCCTCAGTTTTGCCTGGCTGAAATGGCAATCGGAAATCGAGGTTGACAACACAAACCAGAGATCAGTGTCTCTCGAGGTCTGGACCAATGGCTCCGACGCAGACATCTCGACGAGGTTGCTTCCAAAGCAGTTGAAGAGATCGAGTGCCGAGACGGTCGAGACCCATCGTGGACCTGCCCTGCTGGTCGAGGCAAGAATTCCACGCCATGCCCGCCTTGCACGACTGTTCGACTTTGCTTCGTTCCGCAGAAGTCCAAAACCATGACAACTCACCGTCGCTGGAAACGCGCGATGTTCCCTCGGTTTGAATTCCGCGCTTGAGATGCAACCGCCTCACTTCCTATGCATGCTGAGATGGCGCTTTCGTGGACGACTCCATGTGTCAATGCTGTGGGTGGGAGTCTGGAGAGGATGGTTTTCGCCAGCAATGTTTGTGGCCGCTTCTGGTGTGGCATGTCCTGATTGATGCTGCTCGTAACTTGGACTGTCTGGCTGCCTCGGCCAAGAAAGCATCTGGGAGTGTGGGTTGGGCCTCACTTTTTCAGAGGCCATAAGCCGGCCTGAGCGAAAAGGGTGTCGAGTGTGGTTGCGTGCGTCAAAGAAAGCTTCCTTTGCTTTGACGTCTTCCGCCATTGCCACTGCGCCTGAAGACGTGCAGGTTGGGTTGGTTGAGTTGCCGTCCTCCATCAAGAGAGCCTTGCAAGCAGGAGGACACTTACTCCCAAAACTGCATCGTCGCACAATTGTTGCCTACCTTGCATGCCGGCCACACAACACTCCAAGTGTTGCTCATGAGAGCTGGCAATCATCACATTGGTGTTTACCTCAGATTTGTTGTCGCCCCTAGACGTTCATCGTCACCTTCACTAAGCCCGTTCTATCCTGACTGCTGTCAGGGAACATGGGCGGTGGAGCTCAAAGTGGACTTTTGATTCAGCATTGATGTATAAAAGTATGAGGAGGGAGACATCGAGTCAAAAACAATTGCTCTTGACGAAGGACGACTATGGGCGCCTGGGGCCGTGGCTTGGAGTCGAGCTGGCTTTTCTTCTGTCTCATCTTTAAAACTCGGAAAACGCCGTATTACCATCAAACACCGACTCGTGTGCTGGCAGTTTGAGTCGGTTATGACTGGAAGTCTTGGTTATCTGCTCATTGTCAGCTTCACTGTAAGGGTTTCGGCTTCACCACACTCCTATCTTTGCCCAGAATGCGCAAGTGCCCCAGGGCCATACCTGGCATTGACTATTCTGACCGTCGCCTTCTCAAGAAATTCTCAGCCATTGCAGCACCCCGAGGTGGGGAAGATCTTGCGAGCAAGACTAGAACAAGGAGTCAGAGCGACGTATCTCAATGTCTCAATTCGGTTCGCTCGAAATAGCTTGACGAGCCGATGTGGCGTTGGGCGACTCTTGGCTTTCCAGTATATGAACAAGGCCCACGGAAGGTAACCGCCTCATAGACACAACCGCCAGCCGAATAGAGATTTTGCCTTGGAAGAGTCTGGCCGTGACAAGCGAGAGCTGGAATCCTATGGACTGATCCGGTTAGCAAGGATGAATTTCCATATTGCGAAAAGGGGTATGACTTACATTACCAGGTCAAACTCCAACTTGAAAGGTCGGGGACAATTGGTTTCTACGACTGCTTCGTTGTAGCCACCACTAGACCGCGTCTGGCTGGCAAAGTTGAATATGTGACAGTCCGTAATGGAGGGCCTCCCTGAAGCTGACCAGAGTTCTCTACGACTCAACCTCTGGCTTCCAGCCCAGTGTTTGATGATCGACGGACGACCACTGAGCTCGAGGCAAGGAAAGATAAATTCGGCACTAATAGGGACCTAATTAGCCAGGTATTTGGTCATCTTTGTCCTCGCAGTCTGCAACAACCAGCATCGAGATCAGAATGCTTGTGAGTAGCAAAACCACCCCACCTAATAGCAAACAGTGTCTCCGGCGGGGTCAACGTACGCCATTGGGTTTCAGGAGAAGAGTGTGGCAGTTCGTTCGAGCAGCCGGGCTTCCCCGCAGATTCTCGCTGGGCACATTTCCTTCCCACGAGGCTGAGGCGTGGCTTGCTCCAATTCCACCTTGGAAAGTCGGACTCGTGCGAAATGGTTTCCACAGGAAGGGTTGGAAAAGTGAGGGCCCTTGGGTGACTCGGTCCATTGACGCCAGGGAGTTGACTGAAACTTGGAAGTTTGGTTTGTTGGATGCACCCTGATCCCCTCTGACACAGCTCGACAATGGTGCGGATGACCCACGAAATCCGAGATGGATGGTGGGAAAAGATGCTCGCTGCCGCTTGTCGTCATTGTTCTGTCCCGAAGGATTCGCGGACCTCGATCCCTGGCCCTCGAGGAAGCATGTGTGGTCCTCCCCGTAATGGTGCGGCAATGGGTGAAGGTCTAAGCCTCAGGTGTAACTTTGTAAGGTCGACATGTGATGATGATGGCCGGATCTCTCCGTCCCGAACGTCAACCCGATGAAAACGAGCCAACGACGGCAAAACACGCCAACGAAGGTGGCGATGTCCTGCCGGTCTTTCCCTTACCGAGGATTTATGGCATTCAAATCTCTGGTTCCATGGTATGAATCATGGTATTTCTCACTCCTTGGCAGCGTTGATGGTAATAAGCCGGCCTGCAAACACCTGGATTTTGCGTGGAGAATATCCATCCTTGTTTTGGAAGTCGACTTAGTACCAAAAACAACAATCTGCAATGAAATGGTTGCGTGGGTGTTCCACGGCTGGCAAGGCTTCTGCTAGTGAGTTACCGAGCTCGGGGCCGGCGCACAACGGAGCTGGCAAGGGAATCGGCGGACGGACACGGAATCCTGTGAGCACGTATGAAATGTCCAAGAATAAAAAAGATCGGCGTTGCGATTGTCATCCCACAGTAAAATCGAGGCTGTGCCGTCCGGTGCATTGCACAGTCAGTCAGTCCACCATGCCGGTTTTGAGCATCAAGTACACATATCTCCGCAGGAAGGGCAACTGGCTGCAGATCCAGCCGGGCCTGACTTTAAAGAGAAAGGGGGGTGAAGGGGGCAGCAGTTTTTTGGGTTGCAAAACGGCGAACGCAAGTCAACAAACGGGTGGCAGAGACGAGATAGGGGCCTACCGGATTTTTCGGACAACCAGAATGGCTTAGGGCGGGCATTGGCATTGGGCGTGGCATGATGGTATTTGGCGATTGGGCTCGCCAGCAAAGCGAGTGTTTCTGCCCAACGCTCCGAGTTTCCCCAAATCACCTCTCTCCTGTCGGAAACAGGGACATTCCTGGCACCAATCACGTCTTCCGGGCGTCGGGCCATTGGGCGACAGCGCAGATTGCCAGTCTTGCGCACGCAATTAACTCGCATTTCCATCCGTGCCCAACGGCGCGTCGGTGCCCTACCGCGCTGCCTTGTCCCCGTCGTGGCCAGCGCGACACCTGCGGTTTGCGGCCAGCATGGAGGGCATGAAGAGCGTGGAGAGCTCGAAACGGGCCACCGGAGCACCCACGGGCTGTCTCTCTGGCCTGAGAATGGCCTCTCCTCGCAGTTGCAAGTCATTGCCTTGCGTGTGCGATCATCGGTTGCGCCCGCTGCCTAAGCTCGAGGCAGCATCGTGTCTCCCCAGTCGACGCCCGACTTTGGTTGCAGTTGCCCATCGACCCCCCAGTCGCCCCGAGGTCACGAATCTGCCTCTGTATGCGGGATACCGACGGGAAAGCAGGACGCGTTTCCCCCCTCCGGCTTCCCGCTCAATGAATGGTTGAGAGGTTGGCGCAACCCGACTGATGACACGGGGCAACTGCGTGTTAACTTCCACGCCCATTACCTGCCATTCCAGCCTCTCTCTGTTGCCTGCTTGTGTGACAGCGTGCATTTTGCCACTCGGCCGCAGCAAAACAACATATATGTCTCCGTCACGGGTCTGCTCTTAGGCCGAGCCTCGATATCTTGTCTTGTCCCGACAAACCCGACGTTAAAAGAGAGCCTTTGGAAGTTGCTTCGTCACGAGCAAGAAACACGCTACAGTCTATTTTATAGCTCACTAAAGTCAAGGCCAGCCAGTCCACTTGCGCGCGTCCACTGAGCTGTCAAGCCCGCTGTAAGTGGACCTCTCCGCTGCGGCAAATCCCCCGAAGACACATCCCAGTGAGGCCATCACCGCTCCGTGGGTCCCTTGGAGTTTGACGGTTTTTTGGTGGCCGGTATCCCAGGAAATCCCGGCCGCAGAAAGAAAAATTCCCTACCAGTTGCCCTTGGGACGGACTATCCGGCATCCTTGGAGTGTCCCCTTTCTCCGTTTTTGCGTTTTGTGCTGTTCACTGTGCCAAAAATCCAGTGAAGGGGCTTTTTCAAGATTCTCGTCTTGAATTCCGGCCAGGCGAGGAAAAGAAATGGCACTGCCAGACTTTGTCTACCGCGCTTCCGCCATTGCGTCCAACGACCCATGGCTCTCCTCGCGCAGGTGCGAACACAATCCCGAACCACATTCGCCGGGCAACGAGTGGAATCTCAAGCTGACTGGTGCAAAGCCAAATCTTCAATGATACCTCCTATAAAAATGGCCTTTTCGAGACGGCCAACGGCCCCTATCGGCCGCAGAGGTAAGATGACAGCCAGCTAAAACCCCTGTTCGGGACAACGAGAATAACCTCCGAGGTCAATCAAGCGTGGCATACACCCCCGGGACTACCTCTTCATATAATCTGCCTGCCACCATGTCCATTGGACACAATGGAAACAGCCATTTTGGACGAGCCGGAGCCGAGGCCGTCTATCCTGCTTCCGCTGCTACCCACAACCCACGACTTGCCATGGGGCAATACACCAGCCCGGGGCCAGGCCAGGGGCCGTACCAAAGGAAAAACATCAACTCGCAAGGCTGGGACTACCAAGAGAGGTACTCGCCGTCCGACTCGGTGGATGACATTATGATATCCCCGAGCCTTTCCGACTACTCCCTAGACAACGGGGCTGGACCTTCGGCCCCCAACCACAATGACAACGGCAACAAGAGGATGACCGATGGGAAATCACGATCACAGCGGCGTCCATCAAACCGCGATGAGTTTGATGGGCCTCACCAATTCCTGAAGCGGCCACACCCCGACTACATTGCGATGCAGGAGCGGGAGCTCCCCCATCTTCCCACGAACCTCTTGGTGCAAGAGCAGGATAGTGTCCTGAGCCAAGTCAATGACCGGCTATCGCAGTGTGCCTTCGACTTTGTAGCCAAGTACCAATTTCCAATCCCGTTGACCCAGGATATGCGCCCCGTTGAGAGGCCCCAGGATCGAGAATGGACAGAGTGGGTGTATCTTCTGAAACGACTAGCTACCAAGCGGCGGATCCCTGCCCGTGTGCTGTATAACGGACAGATCAAGCAGTTTGTCACCATCCTGGAAAATTCGCTGGAGATGCGGCACGCCGCCAAACACCAATCACGGCCATTAAAGGATGACCGAAACATCCTCCAGCTGATCTCGGCTGGTATCCAGGTCGCCAAAATCCTCAAGGACGCCCAAGCTATGGATTACCTTGATCGACTCTACGTTTCGACGGAACAACAGATCCAAGAGAGATCGGCCGTCGCTGCGGCGCGGTTCCGCTGAAACAACACCGAAAAGAAAACCATACCGGAATGAAGTACTCTATGTGAGGGCAGTTCTTGTATTGTTTTTCTTGGTTGGGTTTGCAAATGGCCCTTCCCACATATACAACGTTTTGGAGTTCTTTCTCCCTCCTTTCAGGCTTGATCTCCTTGTCTCCTTGGTTTTGATCTCGGATATCTCATTTCTGGACACCCTCTTCTTCCGGAAAAGAAACCCCTTTTTGGAACCCAAAAGGGCTTCAATGAAGGCGAACCACCTCCTTCTTCCTTACATTTCCATCCATATGCCCGGGCCACGGGAGAGACGATACAGATGAGAATAACAAGAATGAAGAGACGAAGACGAAAGCCGCCAAGGTGTTCGGATTTGTCATGAAAATAGACTGAACGATCCTATTGTACGATTCTTCTACCCTTTCCTTTTTTGCCCCCTTTTCTTTCTTATTGTGCATCATGTTTCTTAGCCCAGCGGAAAAGACGGATAAAACACAAATACACCACACATATACCAGGGAGGTTAGGTTGGATAAGAGAGAAAGGGTTTCTCGGAGGATAAGGCGGCGGCGGTAGGCGGGCTTTTTGCCAGAATGATACAATATTTGCCATGACTTTCTATTTGTTCGTTGTTTCTTCTGCTTTTATGTTGTGCAAGGAGGGTCGGTCTTTATCATGGCTCCCTTTTCCTTTTGTTTCTGTTTTTGACGTCTGTTTTCCTTTGGCTAGTGATCCAGGGGAAGAGCCAAGAGTGGAAGGAGTTTTTTTTTTGTTCGATTGGCGGGAATCTTGGGACCTGGGAGGCGGATTTTTTGTCATCATTTGTTTCGCGAAAAGGGAGCGACAGACAAAAAGAAATATGTCCCCCCCGAAACACCAAACATTTCACCATGTCATATCATTTTGGTTGTCTACATCTTTGTTTTGAGCCCGATGTTCACGTTAAGAGTTTAATAGAACTAAAAAACACACACGATCCCTTTATTTTATTTTTTCCTTCTGCATTCGACTCAGGTTCATGTGGTGTGAAACCAAGATGGGTAGCAGTACGGAACGCCGTCTGTTAGTCTGTCATTAAGAACATATTGCCATTCCCATCCCCTCTAAGATTTCCATCCCAATCACAACCAAGGAGTAGCAAGAACGTTGCCGGTTATTTGCCAAGCATGGTAGGCACATAACAGGGGGGTGGGGAGACCATAATGTGAAGACAGAGTCCGTACCCATCAACGTTCATTCGCCTTCGGGGAAAAAGAGGTGGGATGTCTCCCTCATGTGGTGATGGGTTGTTTCTTTTCCTCCAAGCTACCTACCTACCTACCTACCAGGTAGTAGTGAAATCTCGACTTTTAGTTAAGAGTATATCTGCCTTCACCCCACCTCCTCTCATTCATGGGGCGGGGGAAGCATGTAGGATGTCATGTCTTTCTCACTCGTATAAGAGTGACGAAAAGGGTCTATTTCCTGGGATACTACCTAGTGAATCATCTAATAATTTTTTTTATAAAAAGTAAAGCCTCTCTCTGCGTTGTGTTGTGTTGTGTTGATCACCAGGGTTCCACCGGTTCAGTTTCGGGACCATGTCTATACCGTCCGGTTGGTTCGCTCTGATATACCGCTGATATGCCGTATCATCAATATCAAGAAAATTGATTCGGTAATAAGAAGTTGTTGTACACAGGCGGCAGTTGGAGAAAGAAAGAAAGAAAGAAAGAAAGAAAATTGTGTTGAGTACCAAGAAGCTGGGTTTCACTTCTTAGGGAAGCACAAAACTTAATGTATTTCAATGGTCCGGATCCCGCTCCGTTTCGCTGCGCGCCGCGTGTTCTCCAATCCCCAACCCCACGGAGTGAGCAAGCAGCAGTACATGTACCGCAGACGAAAACGAAGAATCGCCGCACTCTCGTCTTACCATTTCGTATATGTACGCGTTAGCAAGCTTCTTGTGGGTTTATAGTACTACACAGATATACACGACAGTACAGGCTCGCTCACCCGAGGAGGCGGTCAGTCACCCTACTGTTGCCAACACATACTTCTCGGTCTAACAAATCGAGGTATACAATGACATGACGTGTTGTTAGCATTTCCTAAAGAAAATCGGGGATATACCTTAACATGGCGTCCCTCGGTGGCCCAAGGCAGTGCGACGGTGAAGCAGAAAATGCCTACGTAGTATTTGATGCTGAATCGGTAACCAGAAGCGGTTTAGCGCCGCAACATGTTTCGGGGAGGGGTATGGGTGGTGTGGTGGTGGTGAGCGGCCTGGGGCCAACCAAGACCACTCCCGAGGGGTCAACGGGGTCTTCTTGCCTGGCCTGACCTCTCTGGCTTGGGCTTGGCCCAGCTGCTGCGTCTCATCCCGCCTTCGGTCGCTCAATCGAGTTTAGTTCGTAACCGAAGCAGAGGCTGAGCGTCCCCTTCGGCGCGATGTCATCGCATATTATAACGAGGACCACTTTCCCGACCGAATCATGGTGTTTGCCGTACCTTCTCTTTCCTCCCTCTGTGTTGCCAGTAGGTTTGTGAGAAAATCACAAATGAAAAATTGATATACCAATACCTTGTTTCAATCAACCTTATACCATTCCTTTTTTTTTGTTTGCATCCGGTTGAGGTGATACCTACCACCTACCCTTTTCTTGCGCTTCTCTGCTGTGGTTTGTGCTTTGCGACACACAACGGGCCACGGCAACACAATAACGACGCCTCGGCTCGGGAACGGTCCCAGAAATCTGGTTCTGAGCGACTCGACTTCGGTCTGACCATAGGACGACGGTGTGCAATACTTACCATCTCGAAATCGACCTCGGTGAATAAAATAGAAAGGCAAAAAAAATAGGGCGGTAGCAGCGAGCGCGACGATCAGGCTGCCTCGGGTCGGTCGCACAGTCTCCCGCATGACGAACAGTTCCAGTCCCCAGCCAAGGCCGCCGACCACAACACCAGAAAACGCCAGTTACCAGCAGTGGGCTAGCCGTAGATCAGAATCAAGGGAAGCTGCCATGGCAGCGTCAGTTGCATCCAGCGGGGCGTCGCCTCTGTCAAGCTACGACTTCGTCTCGAACGGCGATTCCGAGGAGAATCTCTGGATCGGGGTGCCCATCCCTAATAGTGCCGGTCCTAACTCTGCCGGAGCCTTCTTTGCGAGTCCTGCAAGTGGTACCAGCCTTAGCAGTTCATGGGCCCTTATCGGGCAGCATGGCCTCGAGTTGTCGCCGCCGGCTGTCTCGCCCCTGAATCTGGATTTTGAACAACAAAGCCCGTTTGCTCCTCCTGCGACGTATGGGGCAGATGGCGTATCTTTCGGCGGTATCACATCTGCACCAGCAACAGACAGTAGCCAGCAGTTTGGCAACTCCCACGGCCTGGATGGATCGGAATTCTTTGGCGACATCTTGTTTGACCAGCCCATACAATTCAACCCTGGTAAGCTGATCTCATGCGGAGGAATTCTGGCATGCGCAATTCCTAACACGTTATACTTCATTGCAGCAGACTTCAACGCAGCCCTTCTCTTCAACAGCCAGCTGTCAGCACTCACGAGCGGTTTGGAGCAGCAGCAGCAGCAGCAGTCCCTACAGACCCTCGACTTCAGCAACACCCAGCATCTCCAGTCAGACACGCGAGTGCCACCATGGAACCCCGTGAACCTCTTCGAGGATGGCGGGAGCTCTTCAATGTTTGTTATGGATGGGCAGGAATACGTGTCCCCGTCCCCGTCTCCGTCACAGCATCAGCACTCGCCCTCCGACTCCTTTAGCCCGCCGCCGGCAAGCGCCAGCCCGCGGTCCCCGGTTCACGTGAAGCGGGAGCCCAACAGCGGCAAGGCCACGTCGCCGATGCCCATCCGGAGGGCAGACAACGACGCGCGTGTGAAGAAGACGAAGAAGAAGTCCGAGTCGTCGTCGTCATCATCCTTGAGCAGCCTCAACAGCGCGGCTGGGACCACGAGCAAGTTCCTGATCGTGACGCCCGAGACGGTGCATGCGCACGGAGACCGGCCCAACCCATTCGAGTGCTTTGAGGCGATGCGGCAGTCGCAAAGAGGACGCAAGGGCCCGCTGACCCACGACACCAAGCAGAGCGCACTCCAGGTGCGGCGGCGTGGTGCCTGCTTCTGCTGCCACGCACGCAAGGTCAAATGCGACGAGGAGCGGCCGTGCCGAAGCTGCAGCAAGCTCACGGCGCAGGTGCCCGAGGCCGTGTGCTGGCAGTTCTCGGATTTCGGGTCGATCCTGTTTCCAACATTCATCCGCGGCCACTTCAACAAGGACGAGATGAGCAAATTCATCTCGGAAAACATCGAAGGGTTCACGGTGAACGGGGCGGTGAAGCCGTGCACCGTCGAGCTGTTCTCGGGCCCAGGCTTCCGCTCTGTTTTAGCCATCAAGGCCAACTTCTTCACAGCAAAGACGGTCGAAGTACTCCAGCACTTGCATTTCTCGGTAGCGCGCAACGTGGTGAGCCTGCAATCGCAAGGCGCGGTGCCCATTGGGCTCGATACAGAGAGCGCGGCGTACAAGGACGAGCTCAGGAAGAAGACAAAAGAGTACATCCAGGCTATGGTGGCGGAGCCAGGGTTCGCCGAGCTGGTGACCGACTCGCTGCGGCACACGACACTACCACGCAAAATCATGCGCATTGTGCAGGACTACGCCGAGAGGTCTGGGTCGTCCATGGTCAAGAGGGCCCTGTCCGTGTATGCCATGCACCATGTCATGACGAAGCACCTGTGCTTAACGCAGCGGGCCATCGCCAGCCTCGGGCCGACAAAGCTCGTGCCCCAGAATGTGCCCTGGGTGACGCCCCGGGTGCTCAACCGACAAATCAAGGCGGTTATCGACGATATGATGAGAAAGGAGATGACCTCACTGTTCGATTGTTTCAACAAGTCGCTCAAACCCAAGCTGCGCAGAGAGTGGACGCCGTGCCTGGCCGCATTCCTGGTGCTCTGCCTGTTCATGGAGTCGGTCGAGACGGCGGCCGACGTGTTTGTCGTCTCGGACAACGAGGTAAATCTGAAGAAGAACTGCCCGCCGAAGTGGAAGCGGTCGTTCGCCCTGGACATCAACAAAGAGGTGGAGAACATGCCCTTCAAGCAGTTCGCTTTCCAGTTCCACCAGATTTACCAGACGCACTCGCGCGACGCCACAACTCGCAGCTTCAATCCACTTGTAGACGATACGTGCTTCAAGAACGAGGAGCTGGATCGAAATGCGCTGGACATGGTGCGCAGGCTGAGGGTCTTGCTGGACGAAGAGTGTGAGTTGATCGCGCCATCTTTGCAAGCTTGTGTCAAGAGTGCTAACATGGCTGTGATACAGGGTCCGAACTAGACTACCTGGTCATGGATCCCATCCTGCCCAACGAGGAGGACCACCCGTACCCACGGGACGTTGCCTTTAACTATACGGGCAAATTAGTGGCAAGGTTTCTGCTCTCGTTTACCGACGAGACGTACATCTTTGGCCGCAACCCATGAGATACGATATAGATGTATGTTTTGCCAATGGCGTTCTGGTAGGGACAGGTTTCAGACGTGTTTAAAGGCGACGAGGGTTGTCAAGGTTTCAAAATACCCTGGGAATATAAGGACCAATACAGGATATGATGATAGCGCGACGAGAAAATGCATTTATGACAACAGGTTGTAGGCATATGTATCAAGATAGACATATGCAGGAACCAGCAAGACTGCCCGAGCAGTCAACAATGGGAGTTAAAATTCAGCAAATGTTTGTCAAAGGTGCAAGCAAGATGTTTGTCCTGTTTAGTCCCGCTGCCGCACAGAGGGTCTGCGAGAGCGGGGTGGATTGGACTGGCTGTCTAGGCCGTTGGATCAATCTTCCACATGAACGAGCAAAAATAAGTTGACCTATTGCGCACTGAGAGCGGATAGGTAGGCAAATCGTGGGTTCTGTTGGGGGGGGAAGGGGGGAAGGGGAGGGGAACGGGAGGTAAGGCTGGTAGGTGGTGTTGCGTGTCAGGAGCTCGGCCTGCCAATCCCGTCATCTCTCGTCTTCGAGTCCATCTCCAAATTTGACAGAGAGGATTGATCCAGAAATGACTCCGAACATGGGCCCAGAAGCGAAGGATCTCGATGACAGGAGATGGCGACAAGGGCGAGGCGAGGCTGCGCGAAGCCCAGTTGGGACTGGAGGTGAAGAAGTTGTTAATGAGAAGAGGTCGAGATTTTTTTTCAGGGCGAAGATAAAAAAGTCTGATATGGACGGTTTACATGGTCCGTGCGCTGGTCTTCAGTGGGGTTTCGTTGGGACAGCTGGTGGAGCTAAACAGCCGGCCCGACACGCTCCGCGATTGCCTGGATTTTGGATCTACTTACAGCGACCCAATTTTTGTCCATCTTTTTTCTTTTTTCTTCTCTTTTTTTTTTCTTTACACTTTTGCACGAACAATCAACCGATATTGACATTTACCCACTTTCTATCGGTCATATTTAGTGCTAGACCAATTGGGTTTCTCCTCCTGTCATTTTCCTTCTGGAGAATCTGGAACTCCGCGCAGCTTCGTCGCTTCCGTGGCTTGGTGTTCTAGTTGGCAGCTGGGGGAGCTCCCGACATCTATCCTCTACTTACGTATCCACTTTTTTCTCATAGCAAACAAAGGTTTTTTTTTTTTGACAATCGATGGTAACATGCTGATTGACTCACCAGTTGTGCTGGCCCGGCGACTACGCCTGACTATGTCCGTCCGAGCGAGTCAATGTCTTGTCGAATGTGTGTGTCTGTTCAACTCGATGGGATCCGTCGGGACTCGGCTGTCTACAGAGTGAACGCTTTGTGTGTGCTCTGTGTTCCATGTTGCTATGTCTGAACTGGGAACTCGATGGCAAATCAGGCCGGAGCGTACGCGGGTGACTGGTTCCATCAGGCAACCCCATTCTCGACACTCGTCCGAGAAACCATTCGGATGCCATCCAAAGGGGAGGAGACGAAGCAGTCACATCACGAACTAGTTCTGGGCGATGCTGCGCCCTCCGGAGCCGCCGAATCAAACACCTGCTGTGAGCCGTCTGGGCCTTAAAGCCGTCGAGTCACCTCATTGCACATCGGCTTGTGGGTTGTCTGTCCACCTCGAGAGCAAGGCATCGGACTCGTCTCTTTCAGTCTGTCATGGGATTGATCAGCAGACATGACCGGTGTTGGTGGGAGGTGGGTTGTACTATTTGCAGCAAAGTCTCGTTTTCAGGTTTCCATGTTCCTCTCTTCGGCAGGAAATCTTGAGCGATCATGCCAGAGCAGCCTTGGTGGCAACACAACATACCACAAGGTCCGGCTGCCTCGTCTCAGGGGCCACCGCCTAGCTTGTGGGATTTGACACTCACCCCCATGTTTGCCTGTTTGCTGAAACGTGGGGTTATAGCTTCTTTTTTTTTTTTTTTTGGTCCTCGCTCTTATCGCTCCGGCTGGAGGATATATTCAGGTGACGGACCGTTGACGTCTGTCCATCAAGTATCTTCTCAGCCCTGTAGGGCTTGGAACAGGTCACGGCACTCATGTCGAGTGCTGGTAGTATGTCGATACGATACACAGCACCCGATGGATGATTCTTTCGGGGCCTACGAGCGAGTGTTTCCCTGTTCTCTGTTGCTATTTTCCCAAATTTACTCGCGCTGGATGGTCTGTCGACTTCACGTTGGACCCGTTCGATGAGCCAATCGTTCGATGGAACAAGTGCGACGGAGTGTATCGTGACTTATTGTGCTGCCCTACATTGCGGCTCCCGCTTTGGACTTGAGGGTAAAAGTTATACATCCATCAAATGCAAAACTAAACAAGATGGGCCCGAGTTACCATGACAAGTGGCTTTGTATTGCTTGACAGAGGTTGCGCGCTGGCCAGCCGAGTGGACGCACTTTGTTGATCTTCCAAACAGTGGCATGGTAGCTTGACTACAGCCGTTCACGTCTTCCTTGAAAAGAGACTGGAATTATGAAGATGCGCCGCCCGTGTGTCGATCGCTGGTTTGAGTGAGGCGAGCAATGGGCAGGTACAGGAAAACGGGTTAACTTTGTAGATCTTAAGTTACACGCTTTGTTCTTTCCCACATAATCTCGGTGTAATGGCCGTCTTGTGCTGGCCCAGTGTACCCGCCTATTGTCAGACAGGGGAAGGCGGTCCCCAGGCGGACATGTCCACAACCAGACACTCAATGCTTCCATCCTGATGTCTACACTTGGGCCACGTCCCTGATTTATCACCATGGCTAGTATAAGTAGTCAAGGGGAAGGAGTTGTGAATAGATGCAATAGGACAATAAGTCAAAAGCATTCCTAACTCCTTTGGGCCCTCTACATACCCAGAACACACTACATCTAGAAATCGGATTCCCCCATCCAACCACAATTCACAGTCTCACTGCCAACCAGCTGGACGTCAACACAAGACAGCCGGCAGAGTCAGTGGGGATATTTGGCAGCACAACGTCCCACGTCTCCTTGTTTCCAAGTCGAACAGGCCCAAAGCTACTATGCAGTTAGTCGAGGTCGATTTTTGTAACGGGGACGAAGATCCTGCTTGTAACGGCAACAGCGACGGCGGTAATCAGAATGGCCCCCCTTACCCCTTGGATCCCTGTAAGTATGAGTTGCGAATATTTCTCGAGATATACTCTTTATCTTGGATTGCATCGATAAACAAACATTTCTTGCCCCACCTAACTGCAAAGCCCTTAAAGTCTTGCCTTCACTCAGAATATCCACGGCGACGAGCTAACCTTTGAGGTCCCGGTAAAGACTTTGGCAAATAGACAAAGAAAGCCACAGATATGCAGCACACTACGGGCGTGGTCACAAGAGATCGTCCTATGTCGATTTCCAATGACTGATTCTACAAGTCACATTGGGTGGCACAGTCCTTACTTCCTCGTTGCGAGAGAGAATAATCAGGGTATGGCAGTGGCAAGAGAGGCATGACCAAGAACTTGATGTTCCAAAATGGGTGGTGACGGGTCAAGGAACTAAATTTTTTTACTTTCGGTTCTCAGTTTGCTTGTGGACAAGAAGAAGGTATATGGAATGGATGATGGCGACACGGTGTTTCTTGCCAATCGGGATGTTTTTGCCCTTCCTTATTAGCCTGGCAGTCAGTTTTTGGAGGCCGCTACTAAGGGTTTGGTGTTTTCACATGATGCAGTATCCATATGATTTGTGTTGGCAGGCAGCCCCTTTTCGTGTTCTCTCATTTTGGTGTTACGTTCTGGACTCGCTCGATAATGCTCGGGATTTTCAACAGTAGTTGCACCCCTCTCTTATTTGTTCAAGCCTGACACGCCTATACAATCAAGCAAGAAAAAAGTTCCACGCAGAATACATCGGTTATGCTTCAGCCAGGTTGATAAGGTCGATGGCGATGCTGTGAGTCAAAGATCCGGGGAGAAAAAAAAAGTGAAGTGACCAAGGGTCCCAAAAAATAACTTATGCCATTTGACACTTGCGGGTGACACTGTTTGTATCAAAACACGGACCGAAGACAGAAGCCAGAGTCAGAGCCAGATTACCATAAACCTCTGCCGGCGGACGAGTCCCATGGGGTGCAAAAGGTCTAGTAGCCTCGGCGGATGCAGTGACTCGAGACGGTCACGGCCGTTGCGCGCCTTGGGCCGATCCTGAAAATGAGGGACACACACGTCTGAACCACCTCGAAGCAAAAATGGAAGCGATGAAATTGTGCTAGAGTTAGGCGACATGAGGTGACCGTTTGGCATGTCTTACAATGCGGGTCCGAGTTTGCGAACCCAGACGAGTGACGCAAACACTGGAAGTTGTGAAGATGGTACCCATACAATAGTTACAATACCTCAAGGCTTAGGTCAGCTGCTTTCTGGCAGGCGGCCCAAGTGGACTCCAGTCGTTGCCAGCTGACAGAGTAGGTGACTTTCGGGCCCACACTTTGCACCCCACAAAGCACACAAATTTCTTCGAGATCCCCCAAATTCGATTCCTCAACGACAAATTCTTGCAACGACGCAACATACCACACCTATAGAAGAAATCCTACAGGAAGACGGTCAAGATGTCAAAGATTACCGTCGGTAAGGGCTGCCCTCGAACCACGTCCGATACGCTCGTTACTAATTGGGTGCAGCCGGTGTGCGTCAGAACGTCGCTGAGCTCCTCGAGTACAGCACGGAGACCAAGAAGCGCAACTTCTTGGAGACCGTTGAGTAAGACTTCACTTTTTTCCCACGGCCCGCGACGACGGAGGTGGCAAGAAACCAATTGCTGACACCACACCCCCGCAAAGGCTCCAGATCGGACTCAAGAACTATGATCCCCAGCGTGATAAGCGTTTCTCCGGCACCGTCCGCCTGCCGACCATCCCCCGTCCGAACATGAGCATCTGCATCCTCGGTGACCAGCACGATATCGATCGTGCCAAGCACGGTGGTGTCGATGCCATGAGCTCCGACGACTTGAAGAAGCTGAACAAGAACAAGAAGCTCATCAAAAAGCTCGCTCGCAAGTACGATGCTTTCGTCGCCTCCGACACCCTGATCAAGCAGATCCCCCGTCTGCTCGGTCCCGGTCTGTCCAAGGGTAAGCCATTTCCCTCCCTGTTGTTTTTTTCCTGTTTGTATACGATGTATGCTAACAACCGGTTGCAGCCGGCAAGTTCCCCACGCCCGTCTCCCACGCCGATGACCTGACTGGCAAGCTCAACGAGGTCAAGTCGACCATCAAGTTTCAGCTCAAGAAGGTTCTCTGCATGGGTGTCGCTGTCGGCAACGTTGGCATGACCCAGGATCAGCTAATTGGCAACATCATGTTGGCCATCAACTACCTGGTCTCTCTGCTCAAGAAGGGCTGGCAGAACGTCGGTAGCCTGACCATCAAGGCTACCATGTCCCCCCCCAAGCGCCTGTATTAAGTGGTGTTTATGGCCATACGCCATAAATGTCATGACTATACACGTCACCTGCCAATCATCTGTACTAGATGGAGTTTGTGGCCTTGTGCCGTAGACAACAAATAGCATGGACGTGAAGACAATTACAAGATCATAATCCAACTGCTGTGTCCCAAACATCTCGTATTTGTGTAAAGGTGACTTTTTTTTATTTCGCTGCCGATAACTCCCCCGACTCGGATGTCTGCCAGCTAAGGGGTAAGGCTTTTTTTAGATGTGACTGTCGAAACACTTCGATCTACGGGCCTCAAAACTTTGAATCATGGGGGGGCTGCCGCATTACGTAACGTACAAACGTCCAACTGTTCATGTATTGTATGAAACAAGTCCACCGCTGCCGTTGCGCTCCGAGTAGCGAAGCTGCCGGAATGTAGGTGCAAGTGCAACATTACGGTACGCAGATGAACTTGCAACAATCCTTTTGTAGTTTCATTGCCAGAGCTTCCATGAAAACTTCAAGAGACACACGATAACTGGTTCGTGGATCTTGATTCTCTAATAGCATTGGATTCACTGCGTCCGAAAAGGGGGAGCGAATTACACCGTGGAATTGAATTGACACCTGCATCATCACACATTATACAACAAGCGGTAAATCAATTCATGTCCTCCAGCTTGGCAAGCAAGAGAAACAAGGATTTTCACGAGGGTAAAAAAAAAAAAAAAAAAAAAAAAAGGGGGGGGGGGGGAGCAGAGGGGGAAAATATGTCGAGACCACCCCACAGGCACGGACCTCGAGAGTCGACGTCGCGCGCCCATATTTGAATAGGAAAAGGTGATCAAAGCATTGCTGTAGGTGGCCGGGAACGGAGGAAGACCCAAAGGTAATGTGAGCGCAAAAAAAGATTTGCGAAGACAAAAAGAGTAACCCTCAGCAAGCCGCCGTAGCGGAGCCGCCCGTCAGCTCGGGAGAACACTCTTCAATCCATGTGACGATGTAGAGAGGAGCACCCGAGACTGACTTGGAGAAGAAAAGAAAAGGACGAAAAAGAGAGGGCGGGCAGGAAGATTATATAGGGTAGGTTGAGTGGGGTGTACGCTAGGGTTTGATTGGTGAGCCGAAGATTTTTCTCAGGCGGGTAGGTCCGTGTGGAAACATTTCTGGTGGAGATGGAGTTCTACTGTCGGACACTCCACCCTCTGAATTCTGGTCGCCTCGTCATGCTCTGTCGTTAGAGATGGGAGAGGCATTGCTTCGCCTTGCTTTCATGGCAAAAGTCAATTGGGATTGTTAAATGCCTGCTCCTTGGTGAGATTATAATCGGCACCCGTACACGACACTTCTAGATGAGTATGGTATTGCAATGGGACTTCCCAGTGCCCGAGGCATGGAGCACCAGTTTTGAAGCTCTGTATTTACTCCATTCGTTTATCTTCTT
This sequence comes from Lasiosphaeriaceae sp. G1095, assembly GCA_027569635.1. Taxonomy (NCBI): domain Eukaryota; kingdom Fungi; phylum Ascomycota; class Sordariomycetes; order Sordariales; family Lasiosphaeriaceae; species Lasiosphaeriaceae sp. G1095. Next base: position 29,547 of record JAPDFK010000258.1, on the reverse strand, counting down.
GACAAAGTTCGACATTGTCTCTCTTTATCTTTCTTAAAAATATGGACTGTATTCTATCGAGTCTATATAACTCCCACGTTTCGCTGCCGCCACATTCAGATCCGAGAATATTCTACTACAAAATCTAGCAACCCACAAGCTACCTACCTTACATCTTTGGGAGGATCCAGTGACCCTCCACCACTGATGTTATCAGGCGATTCGCAATGGCTGTCTGGGGCGGGAGCCTCAGTGCTCCCTCGACGTAACCCACAGGCGCTGACTCTCCCAAATTACTCACCCCCCTTAGCAGGGCGTCTCTGACCTCATCCAGAGGGAACCACTTTGCACTCTCAAGCTCGGCGTCGTTACCAAGGAAAATGTTCTCCCCGTCGCCTGGCAGCGCCTGGCCGACGGCACCAATCATCAAGCTCGCCGGGAACGGCCACGGCTGCGAGCTATGGAGTACGACACGTCCAACGGTCACGCCGCTCTCCTCCCACACCTCGCGCCGCACCGCCTCCTCGATCGACTCGCCGGGCTCTTGAAACCCAGCAAGCGTGCTGTACCAGTGCTGTGGCCAGCGCCGCTGCCGCCCCAGCAGAATCCGCGAGCCGTCGGCATTGACCACGGCCATGATCACGGTCGGGTCGGTTCGCGGGAAGCTAAGGTTGGAGACGGTGCCCCGTGTCGCGCACGGCAGGCGGTCTGTGGCCGTGCCGCTGGCCGTGTCGGTGGGCGGACATACCCGCTTTGTACCGGCGTTCACCGAGAGAGTCCGCTGTCCGCACTGAGCGCAAAAGGGGTTCCGGGCGTTCCAGTCAAGCAGGGCGCGTGCGTGTCCGTATGTTGCTGCTGTAGTCGCAAATGTGTCAGCAACGATATGTTATTCGCTGAAGCACGCTTGCAGTCATATACCTTGCCCGGCCTGCAGCGCCATGTGCCTTGGCGACGAGTCATGGAAGGAAAAGCCCTTCCCTTCAATTGTGGCAATCAGGGCCTTGGCCGCGTCGGCGATGGTGCCGTGGGGTGTGACATCGACGGCAAAGTACGGAGTGCCCTTGTAAGTTTTGTACGCGAACGTCTCTTCTCCTGCCGCGCCACCATGGGAGGGCAGCGCGTCTTTCTCGTCAATACCCAGAAAAAGGATCACAGGGCGTGTGCCCTCCGAGTTGAAGCTGGCGATCAGGTCCGCCTCCGTCCTGGCGAAGGGGTCCGGGCCGGTCAACGACACCACATCCGAGGTCGACACAAACGCTAGCTGGGACGAGTCGGCGGCTTGTACGAGCGGCGCAAGGTTGTTCATCAACAAAAAGGCAGTCGAGGGGTGCGAGAAGGCGGACCGTAGAAAGTCGTGATCGTGGCGCAAGAACGATAACCTGTTGAGCGGGCTGCCCGAGAAGTAGTTTGCTGTCTCGCGGCCAAACTTCTTGGACAGCATCGAGTCCTCTTCGGCAAGGACCGGCAAATCCGGGATGGGCATGGTGGTAGGGTGTTTTTGATAGCCCCGGCTTCTGACGCTGACAACTGGACTTGCGTAGCAAGTTTTGGAGAAGGAGAAGATGCGGTGATCTATACCTAGTATGGCCACACGGTATAAGCAAACGACGGTGCCCAGTCGTGGTACTGTTGACCTTCTTCTCCAGGTGGTGATGAAGCTGCGAAGGGCCCCAATGGCAGCAAGCGTCATCCGTGTTTAAATGCTAGACTCACGGAATTTGTCACATTTGTCACCCAAAGACCTCGGCGAAGGCGGGGGCGGGGCAACAATACCTGCGAGACGCACCGCCCCGCGTGCAAGACAAGACCGGCAACGGAGCTGTGATGAGTAATGGAGGGTTTCCCCAAGCAGGAGAATGTCGCGGAATACTAACTAAGAAATACCTTATCTAGCTACATTACATACGAGCCGCTTAGTCGGGTTTAAGGACTGCCGATACAGTATAGAGTACTTGTTTACTAGCCCCTGACCTTGTGGGTACTCAGGGTCAAGGTCTTCTCGAGATGCCTCCTCCGTAACCCTCTGGTGTAAATGTACAACATGTATGTTATGTACATACATACATACGATGGCGCCATAGTGAATCCGAACCATAAATCACTAGCAGCTGTTGTGTTGCTTTCTACCCATGCTTGATGCTGCCTTGGGTCCCCGACTCCGTCCACTAAATTGCTGCGAATCGAAGTCAGATGGGTGGTACTTGGAAAGCAATTTCCTTTCGGCCATGATGCTGGAAGTGAGTGGGAGAGGTGGTCGAAGGGGTGACGATTTCCATACCTGAGAGTATGAAGTGGGCAGTTGGGAGGACAGTGTGCGTTACCTTACGGGGCATACCGCTGTAATAAGTCAGGCAGCACAGACCAAGTTGATCTCACTTGCACCCATTGGACGGCAAACGTTAAACTGAGTGGGCCAACCTCGCATCTCCAAAGCCACCTGTATTTTTTTTAGCGATCATCCCAACTTTGAGCTTTCCCCAAGCACCAATTGAGCTCACCAACACCGACGCAGAGCTTCAAAGCTCCACGCACACAATGGGGCTTTTCCGGTAGCCAGCCATAACAATCCCTTTTTGTCCACAACCAGCCAGGCGCGCTGTCTCTTACCTCCCTCCCCCCTTTACTTTACCATCGATCATCCCACCCGCGTCCCGCCCATCATGGCAAACACACCAACCCCCGACCTCTCGACGTTAACCTCGTCGACGCAAATCTTCACCGCGAGAACCTACACCCTCCCACAGATCCGCGCCATCCACAAGGCCCTGCATGCGCAGATTGACGACAAGGCCGCCCGCCTGCGCACACAAGTGGGCGGCTCGTACCGCGAGCTGCTGGGCACCGCCGACGCCATCGTGCACATGCGCTCCGACATGGACGCCGCGCAGGCGACGCTGGGGCGCATGGGCGGGCGGTGCGGGCGCACCGTGGTGAATGCCAAGGTCGCGGGCTTGGGGCGGTTCGTGGGCGAGAGAGAGGACGTGCATCTGGATTCCGGGAAGAGTCTGGGCCGGGAGGCCAGGTGGAGGATGGTGCAGGGTGTCTTGCTGGCGCTGGCGAGGGTGCTGAGGAAGGATGGGAGAAACAGAGAATCCAGAGGAGATAGGCTGGTGCTGGCTGCTAAGCTGTGGGTGCTGGGCAGGTTGCTAGTCAAGAGCTTCAGCAGTGGGGATGGTGGTGGTGATGGCGACAGACCAAGTGAGGCTGCCGAGTCGGCCAGGAAGAACCTCGAGCAGCTCCATGCCAGGCTGCTCGCTGGGATCGAAACCGTCCTAAGGAGTGGCAGCGGCAAGACGACCAAGCAGGGCGGCGTGCTCAAAGCCTTGAGCGCCTACAGTCTTGCCAAGAGCTGTGGGGCTAGAGATGTTCTTCGGCATTTTCTGCATGTCAGGAGCCTGGCGATTGCGCTGGCGTTTGGGGCGAGTGGTGATGCTGAAGAACGGCCAACTGCTGCTGCGGGGAGCCCGAAGGATGTGCTCAAGTGCCTGGGCCTATATACGAGGACGCTCCAGGACGTGCAGTCGCTAATCCCACACAAGCTGACGGATGCGCTCGTGGCCCTGAAAAAGCATGCCCTCCTGGATGACGAGTCGCTTCAGACGATAGAGGGTTTGCGTCTGGACGTGTACAAGCGGTGGTGTGGGGACGAGATCCAATTTTTTACGCCCTTTATTCGTCACGACGACCTGGACGGCAAGCAGGTCAAGGAGATGCTCACCAGGTGGGCGAAGGACGGAAGCGATGTTCTGCTCAATGGTCTGGAGAAGACGCTGGATGGCATGACCGAGTTCAAGGCCATCGTCGACTTGCGGACCAGTGTCTTGAAGCTTTGGATCGCCGAAGGCGGTAAGGCGAGAGGGTTCGACCCGTCCATCATCCTAAACAGGATTCGGGACGCCATCAATGGGCATCTGCTGGTGGTCCTCGAATCTAAAGTGGCCAAATTACGTCTGGTCGGGTCCGAAGTCTCAGCGGCCCTTGACTCCTGGCGCGAGGGCACGACCGACCGCCACCAGGGCCTGTGGGACGACGACTCATTTGACACAGACCTCTCGCTCGGCGCGGCGCATTTCACACAGGACGTGGTGGCCAGGCTGTATGGCAGGAACGATGCCGTCTCGAGGGCCCTGAACTGTTACAAGTCGTGGTTCCACGTTATCGACGACGTCGGGCAGGTCGTTGACCAGCTGCGCCGCCACCGCTGGGACAATGACGTGGATGAAATTGAAGACGAGGAGACCATTGAGCATCGCCAGAAACTACTCGGCAAGGAAGACCCCCAGAAGCTGAGCGATTACCTCAGCGTATCCCTCGTAAAAGCCCTATACAGCTTAGACGAGCATCTAACTGGTCTGTGGAACTCCCACCGGGAGGGACCAAACAAAGGCGCCATCGCCATGTACTTCCTCCGTCTGCTGAGAGACATACGCGCGAGGCTTCCGGAGCTGGACTCGGCCAAGACATTTGGTCTAGCTGCTGTGCTATCACTCCAGGAGGCCCTAGCATCCACAGTTGGGGTGTCTCCGCTGGATGAGTTCGCGACGGTGGCTCTGGCGCGCAAAACCGTTGCTGGCAGGAGCCTTTGGGAAGGCGAACCACAACTGCCCACGTCACCATCTCCCGGGATTTTTAAGTTCTTGCGCAACATTTCCATGGCCATGGGCGACGCGGGTGGTGACCTGTGGAGCCCGGCGGCTGTCCAAATCTTGAAGCGCCATCTGCGCGAGCAGCTGTCCGAGTTGTGGCTGGAAGCGGCCAAGTCGACGTTACTTGTTGAGTCTATGGAAGAAGACCCTGAGAAGGTAGTCGAGAACAAGGAGGCGGCGGAAGAAGAAGGGGAGAAGGAAGCGTCAGCTGAAGATGGCATTGGAGCTGAGCAAGAAATGGTACCTGATGAGGAAACCAACAAAGACAAAACCAGCTTGGATCAGCGGCGAGATTTGTTTGTCCAGTGGCTCTTTGATCTCTACTATCTGCAATTCTTCCTGGCGTCACAGTCTGGTGGTGCGGATGGCCTTAAGGGGTTGGAGGACGTCATCTACCAAAATACTGGCCTAGAGGGCGCGGCGGCCCAAGAGCGGATGCTCAAGACATCGCGAGAATATTGGAAGAGGACTAGTCTGTTATTCGGCTTGTTGGCATGATATAGATCTACATACATACATAATATACTGCCAAGCACAGGCAAAGGCTATGATAATGAAAGGCATTCAAGGGAAGCATGGTAAAGCCACCCAATCAGCACATGTAAACAGAGAGAATTAAACCACTGTTGTATCTCTTTTTCTAGAGCTTATGCTTCTTCTTCCCGGTAGCAATCTTGAGAAACTCTTCCTGCGGGACACCGCTCACAAACCGATCCAGACCCGCAAACACCTCGGCCGCATTCTGCCCGTCTAGTACCGCCCGCTCCGGCCTGCGAATCAGCGCCTTGATCCCCAGCAAGCTATCGCCCACAAGATGCTCGCCCAGCCGCTCTTCAATCTCCCGGAGCACCAAATCCCGAAACTTTGCATCGTCCCCCTTGCCACCGCACTCCTCAAACACCTTGTTTACAAACCCCACGCTGAGCAGCTCTGCCGCACTAATCCGCTTGCTCATGATAAGGGCCTCGTTCGCCTTGGCCACGCCCAGCCGCTGGACCAGCGCGCGCGACGACCCGCCCTCGGCCACGAGCCCCAGCGAGCTGAACGGCGTGAGCAAGAACGTGGCGGGCGTGGCGTAGATAAAGTCGGCAAAGGCCACGAGCGCCGCCGAGAGTCCGATCACGGGCCCGTTCAGGCCGACGACGAGGATCTTGGGGTGCGAGTAGAAGGCCTGCGTGATGTTCAGGTTGAAGGCGACAAACGAGCTGAGCCAGTGCCGGTGGAGCTGGTCTTGTGGGTGGACTTCTGATGATGATGATGATGGCGGCGGAGGACCGGAGCTTGAGATGGAGGACACGTCCGCACCGCTTTTTACGATATGGGCAAGCAGGCCGTGATGTTAGTTAGTTGCGTGTAGTTTGTTTATTCTGCCAACTGGGGATGAATGAGGCTTTTCTGGGAGATGGGAAGGAGGAGGGCGGTTTGAAGGGCTGAGGTTGAAGGTTGTGTAGGATAGTGGCTGGTAATTATTATATATAACTTTAAGTTATTGATATCGTTACAAAACATGAGATGTCATATATCCAAGATGGATGTGAATGGGTGTGTAGTCAGGCAGAAGTTACGATGAATGAAGAAGAACAGTGTCAGCTTACGCAGAAAAGTATCGACCTTTGCCGATCAGCAGTGTGATGTAAATATCGTCACGGGAAGCGACCTCGCGCAGTCTTTGGGAGAGGTCATAATATTGGTTTTGATTCAGGGCGTTGAGTTTCTTGTCGTTTTTGATGGTTATGATGGCCACACGGCCGCGGTACTCGAGGCTGATGACCGACGTTGTTGAAGCAGCCATGGTTTTTGAGTTTCTTCTTCTGCCTTGCTCACAAAACAAACACAACGAGAGGAATAGAAGTCTAATTGAATTATGGAGAACAACGAGGAATGATGATCAAAACTCCAATCGGTTTTAAATAAGTATGGATTTGTACAAGCACAGCTTCGGATATAGTTATACGGCTTTTAAAGTCACATCAACCAGCCCTACGGGGATCCTAATGTGAAAGGTTCACAAGAATGCGGAGAGCCGAGGCATCTTTCCTATGTTCCTGGCTGTGATGATCCTTGCAAGGTATACTAGCGTGTTCGGTACAGTTTCAGCGTATTCCTTTGACGGGATATCACGTGGCCCCCCAAGGATGTCCAATCCACTTTGAGGTATCCGTACTTAGGTTGCTCTTCTGTTTTGGATTGACTGTTCGATGAGGCCGAGTTGGCTGCGCTCGCCAAACTGTGGGTTAAAATACAGGGCCCCGCCTCTGAACCTCCTTAACTCCCGGACAGCTACCAACTCGTGACCTGGGCAACGCACTTGTGCTCCTACATGGACTCCTATTTTGGTCCGGACGTGCTTTTTTAACATGGAGATTACTATACGACCATTATGTGCTCATATTTCTCCTATTTACAGCAATAAGGGGCTGTGAGATAACGGTTGTGTAGTGAAAACCTTGAAATGGCTCGATACGCACGAGCTGTGTCGGACCTCCCCAACCCAGCCAACATACATAAATAGGTACCTACGGCAGGTCGATCCGGGGAAAGAGCAAGACAGCGGGAAACTCTCTCGTCAGCCAGTGAGCTTCAATTTTGCTCTTCCATCTTTTGTTTCACTTCTAGCTTTGGGACCTGCTTAGGTCCCTGCCTACCTAGGGGTTGACTACCTGCATTTCCCTGTCAAGTATTTATAAAGAACGTCAAATACAGGCAGCGCATTTATAAACAGAGCTGGGTGCCTTTCACCCTTGTACTTACTTATGGCAGGCAGGTAATTATTACAATAAAACATTCACGCATTTTCAAAAGGTATTTCAGGTAACAAAGAAATCCATTTTATCTATATATGCCCCATATATTCCACGTATTCTAACCAACAATCAGTTCGTCCGTTGAATGGCGGATGCATGCATGCACGAGACCAACGACAGTAGAGGAGAGAGCACAGCACCCGACCTAACTACTACCTACTCTATATATATTTATTACCGGGTATTCACACATATATATTGCCCCTACACCAGGATATTATAAAAATAGTTCACGTCGCGTTCCAGTATCGAAAAAGGAACTTAATTTATATTTATTCTAGAACAATAAACATGTTCTCCACTTCCCAGTTGGAGATAGAGTGGTTTTTGTCATCGGTACATGTCTGGTTATTTTCAACCGCGATGTGACGGCGGAGAAAAGGGTATGCAGGAGATCTTTGATCGCGTACCAAGGTTGTGGTTGGTGTGTTTGGTCGACTTTGCGCGAATTGGTTCAGGGGACAAGTTTCCAAAATAATTAAATGCCCATCTATGATTACTTGTTTTACTTTGTCACTCAACGAGCCAAGTCACGATGGCTATATGATAATAGTGTCTTTTGGCTGAGGTATAGATGCGTCTCTGGTGTGAAATTTGCAAACAGCCTACCCAACCTTCCCCAATGTACGTGTAAATGATCCTGTCTTTCGCCACTGCTAGTACATCCCATCGTTTGTAAATGCTCTCTTATCTTTGTATGTAAATAAAACCTGCGCGTTTCCATGCATGTATTTGGGAGGGGGGGGGGGGGGGGGGGCCAATCCAGCGACCAAGTTTGAAAAGAAATATCCCATCATCATCTGGCAGAAAAGAGATTGTGTACAGTGCACCATCAACTTCCCTACTCACATACACTCCTGTCTTCATCCATCGTGTCATAAGAAGAATGGCAATACATAGAGTTCTGCGGCCATTCGCTCGTCCGCTTCATACACATGAAAACTCTCAATTATGGAGGATACCTCACTGGCCCGGGGGCGTGAGGAAGGGGCTCAACATGAGATCATCGGCACTCGGCCGCTTATTATGATCGATCTCAAATGTCTGGCCAAGGAAGTGCTTTGCCTCTTCGCTTGCGTGCTCGGGGATCGTGGGGGCGGCTTTGGACCCTCCAATCTTGAAGATGGCCTGCAGCTGGGTGCAGTCGGGGAATGGATGGGTACCCGTCATCATCTCGACGACGAGGCAGCCAAGGGACCAAATGTCTGCCTTGCGCGTGTACGACGTTTGCTTGACCACCTCGGGCGCCATCCAGAACACGGAGCCTTGCAAGGAGGGCCGGTGCTTGTTGTTATTAGCACCGTTGAGAATGTTGGTAGCCTCAAGTTTCTTGGAGATACCAAAATCGGAAATCTTGATGGTCCCCTTGTTGTCAACTAGGATGTTCGCACCCTTGATGTCGCGATGGATGATATCCCGGTTGTGGAGGTACGACAGTCCGTTGAGGATTTGCCGGACGAAGCTACGAACAAGGGGCTCCGGAAGGGCACCGTACGAGTTGAGCATCGTCTGCACAGACCCGCCTGGCACGTACTCGAGGAAAATGTTGAGGTATTCGGCTGATGATCCGCAGCCCAAGTACTGCACGATATTCGGGTGTTGCAGATCGCGCAGGAGGCTAATTTCTCTCTTCAGGGCCTCGATCATGCTCTTCTTCCTTGAGTCGCTTTGGTTATTGGCGCTGGGCGAGGGCGTCTCAACTTGCTTCACGGCAAGAAGCTCGCCCGTGACGGTATGCAGAGCAAGATAGACCGAGCCAAAAGATCCCTGGCCGATCAGCGCACCTTTCATCCACTTGCTGTCGTCCCACGACTCGCCGGCCAGGAAGCTCTGCAGTTCTTCATCGGCATCTTCTCCATCGTCGTTTAAGGCTTGGTTAACCTCCTGAAGAGAGCCACCGGAGCCAGTCGTGCTCTCTCCGTCGTAGTAGCTGTGTCGGATGTGGCTGGAAGAGTCACCAATACTCATCGCAGTCGTGTCCGAGCCACTATCCGCAAAGGAAACATAAGACTTGCGGTTAGGTTCGGTTGGGGATTGTTCCTCCTGGAGTGTATCAAGTACTGAGGAGGCAACCGAGTCCCGGTATCCGTGGGGTGCTCTTCCCTGGAGGTCGCGAGGCCGAACCTTGGCGATTTGATTCGAGGCTGTGAGCCAGCTGTCGGCTATTGTAGGAATGGGGGGGGCATCCTGGACGCTAGAAGCGAAGCTCATGGTGCTGGCGACGCTGAGGCGGCTGTTGATCTTGCTGAGGCGTGCCGATCGTCTCATAGATAGGCGCGCTGTCCTGTCGATCTGCTCCCTGGAGTGGTCCGGGAAGTAGCTTGTGAGATCCGAGGCAATCAGCTCGCTCGGCGGTCTCAGGCCACCAAACTGGCGAAGTACACCTTTGCGGCCCCGAGGTGCTGCCCGGGCCGCCTCTGACGGAGCCGGGCCCTCCAGAGCGCGGGCAGCATTGTAGACGTTTGTCTCACGGTCCCGCTGATACGAGACGGGAGAGAGCGGTGGTTGCATGTTCTCCCAGCTCTCGCCCAAAACCTTCTGCACCTTGAGTTGACTTTGTTTGTTGATATTTTCCAGGGCTCGGTTGTGGCTCTGTTGGGCTTCTTCCAGGCCGATGGCAGCGGCTCTCTCGAGCTCTGGCATGCCGGGCTCTCCGGCGGGAACCCGTCTCAGGATCAACCGGTTCCGCTCTGGGCGCGTATGATCCTTGATGACCCTCCACAACTCGGTGTCTCCTAGCCGGCGGCACTGGTGCGGGTCAGGTTCGACGCCAGCTAGAACCCAGAAGCAGTAATTTCTCTCATGATCCTCGCGCAAGGCAAACTTGCGCAATGTCACTCGCATAACTTCCTCGCATGTGTTGCAGTCGGCAATCTTGACAACCTTGGTGACGCCCCCGGTTGAGATGACGCGGATTACGTCCTGTCCTTGTGGAAGCGCAGCCATCAGCGAGCCATCCATACTGGAGTTATTCCTGGTATGGGCCTGTACCAGCCGACCAGAGTGTCCTTCGGGGGGAGACATGGGAAACCTCGAGGATGCGGTTGGTGTTGCCTGGGTACTGTATCCTTGTGGCGGGTATCTCTGCTGCTGCTGCTGCTGCCGCCCGCCTCTGAGGTCAGAGGTCGGGAGTGGGGAGGTAGGTCTTGAGGATGGCTTAGAGGGATCGATGATGGCAGACTCGTACTGGCGCGAATATCTCTTGTTCGATGCGCCCGCCGACCGGCCGCCCAGGTTGAGAGGTCGCGGAGACGCGGACGACGGCATATATTGGACGTCAATTCCGCCAAACGAATCCTAAAGATGAAGATCAGCAAAACAGTCCAGCATGGGGCGAATCGCAGTGACACCTACCCGATTTCGCTTCTTCTGATTCGCGTACGTCTTTGTCCGAAGCTTCTTAATGCCCAGGAACAAGCGCACGCGGTCTCCAACCTTGTCGATGCCCATCTCCTTGAGGACCTCCTTGTCCATCTCGAGGAGGTTCTCGCCATTGATATGGTTCTTGCGAAATATCTTCTCGTACTCGCCACATTTGACGCTCCTGAGGTACTCGCAGACTTGGTCCTCATTCCAGTTCTTAACGGAGCTGGGACCGTCGACGTCGGAGAACTCAGACTCGGTGGGACTCGCGAAGGACTGACTTGTCATGGGGACGGCGGGCGCTCGCCTTGTGGGTGCGTATGCGGTTTGCGGTGTGTTTGCTGAGACCAAGCCTGAGGGCTGCTGGGAGCCCAGCGTGGCTGAGAACGATTTTGACGCCAGCATGGCCATGGTGACGACGGAGGGATCAAATCCACAGCATGGACGCGAAGCTAAAGGGGGGGGGAGGGCAATTTTGTTGTTGTCCAGCGGCGCAGCCAAGCCCTGGCTCCGGTGGCGTGTGGTGGTCGTGAAAATCGACAGACTCGCGGCGAGAGTCGCAAGATGGTGTGTTTGTAGTTTTGAAGGGGCAGGGCAGTGATGAGTCGGTGTCCAGCGTTCCTCTTTCTCTTTACCGTCTGTCAGCAGCCAAGCGACGCTGTGCGCCGATTGCGGGTCAGGTAGTGTTGGACGCGTTGCACGAAGCAAAGCAGCGGTGGAATCCCTGGGAGGGGAGAGGGAGAGGAAGAGACTGCGGGTCAGCAGCACGGAGCAAGGGCTCTTTTTCGCTGTCGGTGTCGGTCGTGCCTCCAGATTGGAATCCAAATCCCAGACGACGGGCCAGACTCGGTTTCTTTTTTATCTTTTGTGCTGTAACTGCAGGCTGAGGCTGTGGCGAAGAAGATACACAACATAGCGGAACGCGCCCGAAACTGAAAGATGAAAGCAAAACAAAAATAAAAATGCAAATAACAATAATGCAAAAAGCGAAGAAGACAACCAGGTCTGTGAGGCGTGTCGGACGCTGTCCTGTCGTCTGTGGGTTTGAAGACGATGTCAAGGATTGGGGTTCCTTTGACGGGAGGGGGAACCGGGGCTCTAGAGTAAGGTATGTTCACAAAAAAAGGGCCGGAGGAGCTGTTGCGCGCTGCTGCAGGGTTGGGTCGGGGGAAAATGACGGATCAGGATGCTCAGGAGAAGGAGGGGTGGGCCCGTTAGGTAGGTAGGCTTGGTAGGGTACGGTTCAAGGGTTGCTTTGCGGCAATTGAGGCTGGATGGCTCGATGCGATGCGGCCGGCTGCTTGAGGTTGGCTGCTTGCTTGCCTGGGCAATTCTTTGCTTGTTCGGTTTGGCTTGCAAGTGCTGGGGGGTTCAGAATTTCAGTTGGAAGGCGCGTTCTCATTTCTGGAAGGGGGGTGCTCGTCGGCGGAGGCGGATTGGACAGGCCACAAAGCGTCCGCTGCGGGCTCGCCAATCGCTTGACAAATGCCCCCTGATGAAACCGAGCTCAGGCCAGCAGGGCGCTTGTCGGGATGTCGTATTCCCCAAGCACCAGGGTTCAGGGTGTATCGTGGCGAAATCACTCTATAACTGGCACTCACGAAGATACGTACTGTATCTATACACGAATAGACCACGGTACTGTACCTCTTCTTTTTGGGGATGGATGGACGGTGGCCAGCACCTACTCAGTACCAACAGAGACGGAAAGACGGAAGGAAAGCTAAGCCGATTACAAAACAAAACAAAACACCAAAGACACACACCGCCGCCTGCAAATGCCGACGAAGGAAGTCGGTTCGAAACAAGGTGGAAGGCAGCCAAGTTGCCTAACTAGCTCAACTTGACTTCCAGAAGGCTGCCCTCCATTAAAGTTTGGCGTTGCATGCAGGTGGCATTATCGATGCCTTGCTTGGATGAGGGTGGGCTTTGGGCCTCCATGTCGGCAAAGCCAAAAAAAAATCAAAAAAATCACAATAATGCGTGCCAATGCGAAGCGGTGTTGCTCTTGTTCTTCCCTGGCGCATATGCAGATTACAGTACGGATTACATGTCACACAAAGAAAGATGCGTCACTTGCTTCCTTTTTTTCGTGCTCTGTTGCGGCCCGGACCATATGGATGGATGCTTGATGCTTGCCACCCGCCGTGCCAGCCAAAGAAAAGGGGCTGAGACGGTCCCTAAAGAACGAACCCAACCCTTTGGCCCCCAGCGCGCGAATTTATTAGGGATCGCGCCGATCAACATAAACTGGTCACTGGCAGTTCCAGACTTGGGGCCACCCCGCCGGGGCTGCTTTTCTATTCCTGCTGCTGCACCCAACGGCTTTTTAGAGTGCGTTGGAGCTAGAGTAACTAGAGTGTGTGTTCCTGCCCCGATACCAGAACCAACGAAGCAACGGCTATTCCAGTTGATTGTCAGAGGTCGGCGGTCGTACGAACGCACTGGTTTACCTAGGTTTGCGCAGGAAGAAACAAAACCACCCAGGTCGTTGATTGGCTTGCAAGCTGGCATCGGGCGGATGGGAGTGCGGAATGCGGGCCAGAAGCTCATGGCCTGAAACGAAAGCCGTTTCATCAACCACCATGCCTAAAGGGGCCCCCAGGTCCAGCGTCATAGTGTCCATCACCATTTCCTGGTGACAGGGCTAACATGTGGTACCCCATCGGGAGCATTGACCAGAACCCGGCGAGAGATGAAGTCATTGATGATCGGAGGGTGGTCTGCGTGAGCAATGTCGATACTTCCATGGCATCGAGATTGTGGCCCGGTTCGTCGGCCCATGGCCATTGACCACCTACCATAGTACCGTGGTCCACCGCAAACCCACGATCCATGGTACCATCAGGAGAGACAGACTGCCGCTCTTGTGCAAAACATACACAGCCCACAATGTCCAGCGGCCCTGCTGCCTATGGAAAGGGACGATCTCCGAGGCCGTCAGACTCAGTGTGTGTCAACGCCTCTACGCGGTGTAGATGTCGTCGGAAGAGGGACTGCTCCTTCGATTGCACATGATTTCCTTTCCAAGAGGAATTCGTACACTCAAATCCTCAATTACCTCTTTTGTCAGCCTCGTGGGGGGGAGAAGGGGGGGTGACGGCGTGCATGGTCATCAACGCAGCGATGCGGCTTACTAGGGTCTGGACTGCCTCTGGCCATGCAGTCATCCCCCGTCCATCACCCATGGGGCGCGAAGGGGGAAAAAACCGAGGAGTCGTGGTCGAACAAGGAGGTCTTCGTAGCCGCTCACATGTGCCTCCTGGAGAGGTTCCTCCTGCGCGGCAGTCGTGACAATGCTCGGCGGGGGGTTCCGATTGCGCCGCCACCAGTCAAACGATTAATCATTCCAGGCTTCATTTGGGAAACACAAATACTGCTCCCCAGATGTTTCGTGATTCCTTGCCAAGTGCTTCCTGCCTGGACAAAGTTTCTTTTATTGAAATGCAACTTGAAACAAACCTGCCCCGCCGATCTCCAAATCGTAGAGTAAATTCCAGGGCTCCAGGGGGGGGGGCCAAGCCAGGGGGAAAACCAAGGAAGGAACATCCATCAAGCCACCCGCCCAGTAGCCGCCCCCTTTCCCCTTTGCCTTTTGTTGACGCCACTTTGAAATACCAGCAAGCCACAAGGGGGAGCTCGCGCCACGAAATACTTTTACTGGTTAAGAAGCTTGGATGTTGAACGGCATCTTCCGTAAACAGAGGGATCTAACTTTTCATCCTCCCTGTCCTTCCTTCCATCCCGTCCCCCCGCACAGACGCACTACTCTAGTGGAGCACACACTGCACGCGGCCTTTTGGTCTTGATATTGACCCTTCAATTGGTTGTTCTCAAGATTCTGGACGTTGTTGAGCTGAAATTCAAGAAGCAACCAGCGTTTCCATCATTGCTTTGACCAACCCCCTGAACCCCATAATTTAACAACAATGTGTGCTCCAGAGCGATCGATCGACTGCCCTACTTGCCAACCACTTCCTACGTGTTGAACAAAAACTCTACTTGGACACCACTCGAGTACTACTCTATGGCCTTGGGACCACCCCAGCACGTTTCTACGCTTCCACGCAGCCTTCGGAGGCTCGGGCGCTGGAGACGACGCCATTGGCGGAGAGCCCCTCAGCCAACAGCCATGCCCCGCAGCAATCATCATTGGACAGCAGCTTCCCGAAAACAGGTATGATAACATCATTCCGCATCGAGGCCCCCGCCCTGATTTTCCACCACGGAGCCCGATCGCCAGATGGCAAATGGGCAGACGATGGCATCCAGGGAGCCAATTGGCACCATAGGGCTGGCAAGAATACGTGGACAGCTCCTTCCTACCTAACCAGTACTGTACAGCACCTCCTCTAGCTCTTCTCTAGGGTAGGTAGTATACCTGTCTTGCCCGTCTGGCCCAGCTTGGTTGTTCGTCCCAGACTTTTATTAGTTGTCAAGTTGTCCCGCATTCAGGTTTGCCGATCTGCTGCTGGCTGCAATCCGTACGGACGGGTTATTCTTTGGAACCTTCCATCCGACTTGGACGAGGTCTACTCTACCTCACATTTAAACTTTGAACATACTTGCAATCCTTCTTTTTTCATGTGCTTGTCCCCGCCTCTCGCCCATTTTCCAAACTCAAACCCAATCCGCCAACTGCGCCTGCGATCTCCCTAGGAGCAACCGCGACTTGGGATTTGAGCATCTCGAACGCCGCCCCCGGCGCGCGCGCGTCCTTCTTGCCGTCATCGACGTGTCTCTTTTGGCTCTCGGGTCCGAATTGTACCGACGATCGACTCGCGCCCTGCTACCTGGTGGTTTCTGGCATCGAGAACACATGCCGCAGACCCAGTCCCAGACGCCCAAATAATACTCGTGGTTTCCGTGCCAAGACTTGCGTGATATCCGACCCCCGCCCGCCTCGTCGACGTCGACGACGGAGAGCAAGAGAGGCCGAGATCGTCTCGGAAAAAGAGAAATCGTGCCCACCGTCCGATCCAACTGGCAGTTGCAATTACAATTTTGCCCGGCAAAAATGTCCATGGGCTGCTCATCACTCCACAGCTCGTATCCCATCCCGCGCCCTGCACCTTGTCTTGTCCCTAGCTCAGTCGGCCCAAGACTCCAAACCCTCGCCAAACTGAAGTAGCGTCTTCTTAATGTGGAGGAGACATCAAGACCTCGGACGACTGCAGCATTATATCGTCCATTTATCTCGCTTTGTCTGGCTTTGCGTTGCGAATTGCGTGTCGAGCGAGCGAGCCAGCGTTTTTCGTCCATCGTGTTCCCTGATAGCAAAACGACGCATGCTCCTGCAGCTATCCATCGTCACCTACATCCTACCATAAAGTGGCTACGGAAATCTCAACTCACACCACGCACCCAGCGCCGTGTCCCAGCCAACCAGTGCACGTCAAAGTTAAGGCTCGCGTCAGACAAGGCCCCGTCCGCTTCTGAGGCCAGATTCGACTGGGGCTAAGGCGGAGCAGGCGTGAGGAAAAAAGAACAAAAAGAAGAAAAAAAAGGAACAAATCAGCGAGATATGCCCGTCCCAACGGCCACGATGGACCTGAGGCGCAATCAAGCCATGCGGACGACGCCCTTGACCACGACCGTGTTGGATGTGTCTAACATTGCCACCCAGTCAAGCCCGTCGGTGGCGACACCGACCTCGCCGGTCAGCTCGGAGGGCGGCGAGCGTACCAGGAGTTTCTCCGAGCACAACCGAAGTTTCTCTCTTCACTCTTTCAGGGACAGGGCACGGAAGTCGTTTGGAAGCCGAGAATCTATCCACGAGATAGCCGGTAGCTTTGACAAAATTGCTACAAACACGCACGTCCGGAAGCTGTCCAAGTCACGAGCCCTGCCGTCATTTCCGGCCGAGGCCCTTAGCCGGCGGGGCTCGACATACTCAGACGACAACAGCCGCATCTCCCTGGCCGAGACCGCCAGTTCGTCATCGTCGACGACGCTGGAATGGAGGGGGCAGAGGGTCGAAGGACATGCTGCTCTGGAGCGGGATACACAGCTCCTCAGGACAAAGGCACCGTACCTTGTGGTGACGCCCGACTCTCTCATAAAGCTGAAGAGCCGTGCCGATGTCGTCACGGTATATCCTCATCTTTCGCAAGGAGGCGGCATAGCCTCAGAATCTGAGAGCAGTCTCGTGTCCTTGGCCGCTGCCGCCACTGAGCCCCTCATTGTGATCCCCGTTACCGCCATCGTGTCCGTCTTTGTTGCCGAGAGCACTCGGCCGTCATGGGGATTCGAGGTATGGTGGAACAGCCCGTCTGGTCTGGCGTTCCGCCATACCACTTTTTGGTTCACTTGCCCCATGGAGAGAGACGAGCAACTCCATAATATTGTCCGGGTCATGCGAGGGGGAGGCAGCATGAGCAGTACCAGCCAAGCTGATAGGCAAGATCTCGTCAAACTTCTCCAGAAGATTCAAGAGACTGAGACTGAAGAGCCAAGGTACCCACACCGGAAGTTCGAGTTCTTTCCGGTAGTACCGCGGGGTACTACTCGGAAGGAATCCATTGCGAAGCCTGAGGATAGCTCGACCAAGAGGACACAAGAAAGCCCGGCGTTCTATCTGATGATCGGAACGTACCTATGCTATCTTGTTGAAATCCAGAAGGGAGGGAAGGGCAGTGAGGCTGTCCGTCACAAGACCTTTGGCCTGGTGACTTTGGATGACCTCCGTGGAGACTGGACACTCCATCAAGAGAGGTTCATGATTACGTTTCGGTAAGGGCCTGTGAACTCCTCTGCATATAAGGTTAGAACTAACATGGCCCAGCCACCCCTTCAAAGCCCCTGTCACTCTGGAGCTGGCCAGTCGCCACTATCGACAGATCATCCAGGTCTTTGGTACGGCTGATCGCTTCTTGAAGCCTGCCTGGCCTCAGCTGTGGCAATCGCTCGAGATCTTCCGTGTGTCCGGGCTCAAGGAACCTCAGTATCTCGTCCCCAAAGAGGACTTTGGTAGCATCAAGAGAACACTAGACGCCTACATCGCTGCCTACCGCTGCGATCCCGTCGACTGGGAGATCAACTGGAAAACCAAGTTTTCCCCCGAGTTCCGGTTGCTCCCCGCCAAGGACGGGTCGCGCTATTCGCCACTGCAGCTGCTGGCCGTCCTGCGCTCCCTGAGGTACAATGACTACTTCAACTCCCTCTCCTTCCGCGACATCGATCTCGCCGTTCTCTGGGGCGTTGAGGACAACAACCACTGTACGAACAACTCGGCCCACAGAACATCCAACGTTGCCTATCTAAGCCGCACTTGTAAGCTCATGTCTCCAAAAAATGCCGGTCGTTAATGTGCTAATATCAGCACTAGGCGTCTCCCTCGGCCATGAAGAGATCGAAATTCTCAATATAAGCCCCGTTCTTCACCAAGAATTTCATGCCCTTGCCTTCTGCTCGGAAAACATCCGCCAGATTGACTTCACTAACTCTTCCGCGTCGCTGCCGTCTCGAGCGTCAAGATACGCCAAATACACAACTCCCAACCTGCAGTTCCTTACCCCGATTCTCAATCTGCTGAAGTCGGGAATTACGAGGTGCAACCGCTTGATCCTTGGTGGCAACACGCTTCTGCGGTCAGATATTGAAGATCTTGGTAAGAGCAGCCCCCCGAGCCCCTTTATTATGTGTATTGTAGCCAAATTTCTGACAAATAGGTAATGAGTGCAGCCGAGGCCATGAAGACAGGCAGTATTCAAGCTTTGGACGTGTCCTTTTGCGGGCTGGATGACATGGGTCTGCGCGACTTGATTGTTTCGCCCCTTCTAGACTACCCGCAATCGATACAGTCCCTCACGCTTTCTGGTAACCTGGGACGGCTGCCTGCTCGCCATCTATCCGATATGGTTCGGTATCTCTCTGACCTCAAGGAGTTGAATATTTGCGGAAGTCTCCAAGGTGAAATCAATGGTCCCCTGATCCCCTTTGAGGTCTTGGAGCACCTCGAGCTTCTCGAAGAGCTGGACATTTCCAATTACAAAGTAGGTCACAAATTTTCTGCTTAACACCATGGTCCCGTTTGCTTACAATTCTGTTCTCTAGCATAATGAAGCCACTATCTTGGCATTAGAAACGTTCCTCTGCAATCGCAGCTTACGGATGGACAACAGTCAACCCTCGCGGTTACGCAAGCTAGCCCTCAATAACTGCGGCCTCACGGGTAGGCAGGTGGCACGGATTTTCAATGCGATTGGCGAAGACCACGGCATTCACCTATACGTCAACGGCAACCCGATAGAGGAAGGGGTCGAAGATCTGGCTGCCGCCATCCGGCTGAGCCGCGGCCCGATCGGACTCAACATGGAGATGGTCGAATTTCAAGACGAAGACGGTTACATGCTTCTCATCCGAGCACTCTCCACCACACGTTATTTGACGCTTCTCAGCCTGGTCGGCACGGCGCCGGTGCCACCTCTGAATGCGCAAGGACCGTGCAGTCCAGCCGTAATCGGCGCGCTTGAGGACTTCTTCACGGACAACCGGTCTGTCCGCTTCTTGGATATGTCTGGGTTTTGCGGAAAGTTGGACGATAGCCAACTAGCCAAGGGGTTTGGCCGATCGCTCATAGGCTTGGCAAACAACCCGACCATGACGCATCTGAGGATCCGGCACCAGGATCTCCATGAAGATGCGGGGACAATTGGTAAAGTCCTCAGCGAGAACCGCCACCTGCTGGTGCTTGACTGCCAGGACAACAATTTCAACCTCACGAGTTTACAGTTCCTAGTGGCGAGCCTCAAGAGCAACCACACCATTGTCGAGTTCCCCTTCCCCCCAGCCGAGCGCGCGTCTATCTGGAAAAACATTCTCCGCGGCCCGCAAAAACGGAGCATAAAGAAGCAGCAGCTACCGCTACCACAACACCGACGGGGTAGTAGTGCTGCCTCGTCTGGAATAATGGCAGCAACGGGCACTAGCAGCATCAGCAACGGCAAAAATCCATCCAAGGAGGAAGAAGCCCTCCTCCTTGCCGTGTTCCATCGGCAATTCGCCGACCTCGATGCTTATATCCAGCGCAATCGCCGCGCGATGGAACAGGCGTCCGGGCTAGCGCTGGATTTCTTCTTTGACTCATCTACCGACAGCTTCGTGCCATCCACCGCGGCTGTCGGCATGGAAATATGGCCGCCGAGTCCGATCCTCGAGGAATTACTTACCCAAAGGACCAGAGGTCTATCACCCGCTAGCATTGCTGCTGTATTGGAAGAGGAAGGTATTCTCGGCGAAGATGATCAGGATATCGAGGTTACCTCGACGGGTGGTAGGAAAACCCTCCACCCGCGTCGTGCGACAGTCCGCTCGTCATCTACGACCGAAGAGGACGAATCGCATGCGCCGTATCATATTGTCCTCCACCATGTTAATGATGGCATGGAAAGCCCGACCGAGATCCTCGACCCAGTGTCAGAGATCGCCACCCCTGTTGGTGGCGACAATTTCAGGGACATGCTATTGCAGTTCAAGGAATCGGGGTTTATCTAATGGCCCCCTCAGTCTCGGAACAATATTAATTTTTCTTTGGTCAACTTAATGGATGGGAATTAGAGGGAAATAATCGGCTTGGGGGCATATATGCATGTGTGTGTGGTGCTTGATACCCATAGAGGGGAAAAAAACACGACAAACTTGAATGACATTGGTTGCCGATGAGGGCTGGTTGAGGTAATAGGGGGGGGGGGGATATATAATATATAAAACTTATGACATGAATCTCTCTCTCTCTCTCTCTCTCCATGAGCCCCTTTCTGCGTACACTTGGTTGTCTTGCCGGGATGTTTCTTTTTGGTTCCTCTTTTCATGCTATCTACCCAAAGCATTCGGCTTGCGTGAGTCATTTCGTGCAGATATAAGTAATATATCAAAATAATTACTGCGTAAAGAAAATAATTCTCTTATTATTTACCATCAAAAGGGCAATAAAACAATTTCCGCGGAGGTATATTATCTCCGCGAGATACTTTCTGTCCTCGCTTCTTCCCTCGCGATATGTCTTAAAGTCCTCGCAAGACATTTTCAATCCTCGCAGCACATCTTATATCTCCACAATACATCTTTTATCCTCACAATACGTCTTCTATCTTTGCAATACATCCTCGCTCTCGCAGCGTCTTCTGCCGTCAAGGTAATATCCGTCCTCGCAAGACATTGTTTGCCCTCACAATATATGTTCTAACACCGCAAGGGAGTCTCTACCATCGCATCGCATATTTGACAAAGAAGAGAAAAGTCAATATATTGAGATAGTTGGAAGAAAGACACCATGGCTCCAAAGGGAAGAACGAGAAAGAAGCGCAATGTGTTTCTTGTCCCCTCTTCAGACACCGACGCCAGGCCCAATGAGAACTCCAAGCCCAAGGAGGAATCTGGTAATATGAAGCAAGAGGAAGACGAATAGGGTGAAGACGTTAGCATTGCCCCCGTCCAGTCAAAAGTGCGGGAGATTGACAGCATCGTTGTGGACAAACTTGACAAACTCGACCGGTTCATCAACCACTTCGAGGAAAAGGTCGAGCGGCACAACAAGACATTGGAAGAAAAGACCAACGGCGAGTTTAACCTCGTGAAGAGGAAGTTGGACCAGTTACCCGAGCAGCAGTCCAAAAAGGCCAAACCGGCCCAGCCGAACGTGGACATGGACATGAGAGCGGAGATTGAGGACATTCGCAATAAAGTCACTGCTCTCGCGCAGACCCACGGAAACCGCGAACATACTCAGAGAGTGCACATGGAGAAGAAACATTGGTAAAACCAAACAGACTCTGAGAAAGAACATGCAGCAAATGCACAAAGAATTCGCTAGGAGCATTCGCGAGGAATCCGCTGATCTCAAGCTCCGCCTGTGTGAATCCATCAAGCGACAGGTGGCTGACGCTATGAGTGAGGCAGCCCCCTCGAAGTTCACCGGTCCTCAGATCTCCAAGCCATCGGAGGAGGACATGGCTCAGACGCGCTTGGTCAAGAAACGTCCTCGCCCCGCCTGGAACCATTCGACCTTTTTCCGAGCAGCGGCAGCCGACACGAAACTATTCCTCACTCTACGGAAGCCAGGCACGACTCGAGCCCAGAACCACTCAACTTCGCGAGGAATCGGCACGAAACTATTCCCCAGCCCACGGAAGCCAGGCACGACTCGAGCCCAGAACCACTCAACTTCGCGAGGAATCGGCACGAAACTATTCCCCAGCCCACGGAAGCCAGGCACGACTCGAGCCCAGAATTACTTAATTTCGCGAAGAGTCGGGACCAAGTTGTGTTCCTGCCTGCCCTACAGAAGCCCGGCACGACTCGAAACCCAAGCCACCAGTCACCCATCGCTTACGAAATGGTTATTCTCGGGGTTCTGAAAACATCTAGAGGGCTCAGCTCAGGCTGATGGGTAAGGTGAGGTGATGATTGTCGAACGAGAAAGGGGGGAAATGGCCATTGAAGTTCGGAACGGGGGCAGTAATCTCTCAAGGCAGGGACGGCACATTTGCGATGGCTTTGCTTTTTGGAACAATTTGAATCGGCATGATTCGGGGTTCGGAACACTATTCTTGTTTCTATTCTATAGAGGCATATCTTTATTCTTTACAGCCATGAATGGGGCTGGTAAGAATACTTTGTTGTGGGTCGACGAACCTCGGAGTCGAGGACCTTGGGGAAGAGGGCGTATTTTCGATGCTCTATTTCGCGTCCATTATGCAGCTTATCTTTCCATCTTCTATTTCCCCTTTTGTTAGCCTTACCCGCCCCCTCCCTTGCCCAATAAGGATCCGTGAGCTTTGCAATCACGATGCATACATATTTACCAGGAGGGTTTACTTCAAAGTATACTAAGTTATGAGGACTCAAACCAAAACAAAAGAGGTCATACATCCCGTTGTAAAGGACAGACCTACGAGAAAGCTCACCCAAGATTTGCCAGCTTGGTTAAGCTAGTCATTCGATTCGAGTAGCTCATCGAGAGCTTACGAGCCGGAAAAGCTTTGCTGAGAAGCTGGCTCTCTCGATAAGATTCCCAAGTACCATGATGCAAGTCACAGCCTCAATGATTCCAAAAGTCCTACGGCAGTTAACGAGTCCGACGAACCCAAAACAAGATATATCTCTCACTCGAGGGTTATAACCATCACCCGTGAGAATACGATTAACAAAGCGACTAGCGGTGACAGAATATAAGGTTCATCTTCTATTCCCTTTCATCATTTTTTATTCTTTGTATTATAAGCCCCGTTTCCTAATTACTACAAAATTATCTACCTCTTACTTAAAGGAGCCTACAATGCCATAGTCTGCAATTGTTCAGTTCATTTACCAAGTGTTATACCTTAGTCAACTCCAAATATCAGTTGTCAGTACTATAGCAATTGACATTTCGCCCACTTACCTATTAGCGGGACGTTCTCAGGAGTCACCTCGGGCCAGGTGATTACTTGTGCTGCGCTGAACAGCCAGCTAGTGGAACCCCAACTCGCGGTGCACCCAGACCTGAGCAACATCTTCTACCATTTAAATAAAATTTCCCATAAACCGACCTTGCTTTCTACAATTATCAAACATTGGGATCAATTAATATCATGAAAGTACCTGAACCAAACCCAGAACAAAGAAAAAAGAAAAAAAAAAGAAACAAACAATCTCAATATTGATTATGCCTAAGGCAGGACTTGAACCTGCGGTCTTTGCATGTGTCGTAATTTGATACAAGTGCAACGCATTAGCCACTATGCTACTCAGGCGCGTGATTGTTCTGATTGGATGTTTGGGCAGAAATCATGAATCATATCTGTCCAACGATAAGTCCCACAAACATGCAGATAAAAGTCGTCTTTAGATTCTTTCACTCCCTTTTTAACACTGTTATTGAATTGTTTTCTTTTTCTTTGCATTCCAATTCCCTCGCTCCCTGCCTACAATTCTTTTTGTTTGTCTCTCTCCATCTCGCAATCTCACCTCCCTTCATCATCATCATCATCATTACGTCACTATTCTGGGTCCGAAATTCACTACGCCGGCCAACGAATAAATCACTACCCCCTCGAAACGTGACTGGTATCAGAAAAATAATATTTTGGTCGCAGAAAAAATTGTTTTTTTCTATTAGAATACAGTTTAATTTAGACAACCTGGACATCGGCTGTGCCAAATAAATATATCAGCACCGAGAGACAGACACCCTCTCTCCCCAGTCGAAAAGGGTGGTGTCGCGACCCTGGGACTCCCCTACGTCTCAATACAACGCCCAGCAATCTTTCTCTCCCTCTCTCAAAAGGTATTTCCCCCTTCCCGTCCGCTCCCATTCCGCATACACACATATCCACCATGCGCCAGAAATCATCGATTTGTCGTAAATGGTCCCCCCTAAAGAGCACAAAGCCTGAGTGGGCCATCGCAAGTGAAGAAGAGAATGGAAGCAATATGAAAAAGCGCCATTATGAACCAAGAGACTTTGTCCCGCCGTTGCACCAACGTAAGCGCAATTGTGCTATATCCACCAGTCCGTAACCGGCCATGCAGGAAACGGCTCCAAGCAAGCTCACCGCCCAGCATCTGCACCTTCATCTTCAGTCATCATCGCTCTGAATGCCGCTACTCCCACCATTGATCTGACTGGCGCCGTTCGAGTTGGAGATCAGCTTGATCCTAGTCGGGGGCGGAGCGCTGGGGGTGGGTTGGGGAGTGCCGGACATGGTCGATGGAGCAACCGAGTTGTCTTTTGTGGAGAATCCATCTTCTAGACTGCGAAGCTCAGGATTCTCGGCATACTCTTTCTCAAATAGCCCCTTAAAGTACGCCTATCATGTTTTTGGTTAGTCACCTGTTCAACACAAAGCAATAGTCATCGCACACAACGTACATGTATCGTGTTTGCATCAATGCAGATCCCGCTGGTTTCTTCGTTGAAAGTCCGGCAATTGTTTACCATGAGCTCCAGGTCCTTCTTCAAGGCTGCCAGGGTATGATACTCGTCCTTCTTCAACTTCTTCTGGATGTCATTCATGCAAATGGGTTGCTGGATAATAAGGTAATAGTCGCCCCAGTCACGCTTCGGCGGGAGTTTGACAAAGGGTCCAATGATCAGCCGTTTGGGCGGCTCGTCATCGTCGCCGTCGGGCTGCTCCTGGGGTTCGTCGTCGTCCACCTCCAGATTCATGAGGCTGTCATATATTTTCTTGAGGCTCCTGTGGAGTTTCTCACGAACTTCAGCAGGTATGCCCCCCCCATTTGCGGCCACAGACTTTGGACGGCCTTGGGGCCCGCGTCGCTTCTTGGCCGGCGGCTCCTCATCGCCGTCTTCGGCTTTGCGTTTCTCAATGTTTTTGCTGCCAGGCTTGCGACCACGCTTCTTCACCGGTGTCTCGACATCCTCGGTACTAGCGCGGCTGGCGGACGGTGAATTTTCCAAGGACGGCCCACCCCCGACTCTCTTGAGCCTGTTATTCTCTCGCCTCTCTTTGCGAGCTGCTTTCCGCGCAGCAGCGGCCTCGGGAGTGTCTTCGTCATCGTCCACAGCCAAGAGCCATTGCTCCTCGGTGAGACCATCATCGTATTTAACTTTGGTGCGCTCACGAGCTCCACGGCCAAGTACAACCTCTTCCTCTTCTTCAATTATGTTGCCGTCAGACATATAGATGTCAGGCAGTTCGCTCTCAGCCATGAGACGCGGGACGCCCTTGCAACCTGGGCCTATGCCGTAGACTGGATCGCGGCTCCTCTTTTCATCCATTTGCTGGAAGACAACAACTTCATTGTCGTTTCGGGCGAGAATCATGTTCAGTTCCTCGTCGTCCATTTCCTCTTGCTCCTGGGTTTCTGCCATGTCTGCTGTCTCAAGGAGAGTTCGGAGCATGGCATCACGATCTGTCTCGGACGACTTGTTGTCGAAACGGCCGGCTTGGATGACTTTGCCATCCATGTCGAGCTTAAATCTGGCACGTTCCAAAATCTTCTCTTCAACGGAAGAGGAGCTGATCAAGCGGAGAATACGGACTTCGTTCTTTTGACCGATACGATGCGCACGATCCTGAGCCTGCAGATCCTGATGAGGATTCCAATCAGAATCGTAAATAATGACAGTATCGGCGGTCTGCAGATTGAGACCCAGACCACCGGCACGCGTGGAGAGAAGGAAGATGAAATATGGGGAGTCTGGTCGGTTAAAGTCCCTGAGAAGATCAGATCGGTCTTCTGATTTAGTGGTTCCGTCGAGACGAAGATACTGAATGTTGCGGTAACGGAGGAAATCTTCCATGATATCCATAATGGCTGTCATCTGGAAAAACATCAAGATACGATGTCCAGTGGCTTGGTACTTGGGGAGAATCCTGTCCAAGAGCTCAAACTTTCCAGATGTTCTCCAGAGCAGATCGTTGCTGACATTCATTGGGTTCATCTGATTCTCCACCTCGTCGAACACGAAAGGATGGTTGCAAAGCTTTCGCAATTGCATGATCATGTTACTCAAACCGCGAGCGCCTGCTTTCCCGCCCTTGCCATCACTGACAAGAATTTTCTGGTGGGTGACCATCTGCTTGTACAGACGGGATTGCAGGGCGGAGAAAGTGCACTTGATGACCTTCTCCGTCTTGTCTGGAAGATCCTTCTCGACATCCTTTTTGAGACGACGCAGCAAGAACGGCCGCAACACCTTGTGCAGGCGACGAATCACGAGAATTTGTTCTTCTTCAGTGAGTTCCATCTTGTCCTGACCTCCGGTGTTTGCAAAGGGTGTGTTGAACCACTCGTCGAAAGTCTTGACTGATTTGAAGATGTTGGGGAGGACAAAGTTGAGCATAGCCCACAGCTCAGACAGGTTGTTTTGAAGAGGGGTACCAGTAAGAATGAGGCGGAAGCGGGTGTTGTAGTATTGCTGAATGGTGGCGCTCAGCTTTGAGTTCGCGTTCTTCATACGATGACCTTCATCGATGATCATGTGGAACCACTTGATCTTGCTCAAAAGAGGACGATCCTTGATGACATATTCGTATGTGGTGAGCAGAACCTGGAACCTGCCTTGTCGGATTTTTTCTTGCTGGAGCTTCCTCGTATTGGGAGGTCCCTTATAGACAATCTTGCTGACGCTTGGTGCCCACTTATCGAACTCGAGGTTCCAGTTGGTCAAGGTACTCAAAGGGACAATGACCAGATAGGGGCCATTTTGCTGCTTCTTCTCGATCAGGTAAGTGACCAGACTGATGGTTTGAATTGTCTTGCCGAGACCCATTTCGTCTGCTAGAATACCGTTAAGGTTGTTGTTGTAAAGCGACAACATCCACTGGAGACCCTTGATTTGATACTCCTTGAGAGTGCCTCCAACCAAAAGGTCGGCCTGCTTGGTGACTTCTTCCTTGTGCCGATGAGCGACAGCGTAGTAGTCAATCTTGCGGCGGCTTTCTTCATCGTCTTCAAGCTCGCTCTCCTCCTCTGGCAGCTCGACGCCTTCTTCGGCGTAACGCTGTTCCGCTTGGCGTTGTTGCGCACGGACAGAAGAGGCAAGTTGATGCAGGAAACCATCAGTCTGGCGCAGAAGGTGAGTAATACGCGTGTCTTTGGCTTGGTCAAGCAGCTTAAGGTATGCTTCCTCATCGTTGGCTTTCAAAGCTTGGAGACGCTGTTTGGCGGTCTTCTCCACCCTCTTCTGCTCCTCCTTCTCGATATTGAAGTGATGGGAAAACATGAGACGACCCATCTTCTGCATTTTGTTCCGCTGAGTCTGATCGAAGTTATGGATCTCAGCCCTGTGGTTATGTACTGCCTGCAGGAAGTCAACGTGTTTCTTGCGCTCCCGGTTCTCACGTGCATCGCGCTGCTGCTTCTCGAGTTTTTCGGTGATGCGAGCCTCCCTGACACTCTGCTTCTTCATCCGACGATAGAGAGTCCGATTTGTTGTCATGGCAAGATTGTCGTAGTGCATCATCTGCTTCCCGATCTTGTCCCTCAAAGCGCGCTGCTTTGAGTAGAGGGCCAGCGACTTCATCTCAATGATAGCCTTCCGCTTCGCCGTATCATCCACCACAAAATGATCCTGGGCTGTGTCCCAATGCGCCAAATTGCCAGGAAGGCTCTTGAGCTCCGAGTATCTGGCACTCATGCGGTTAAACACAATCTTCTCGCGATCATTCCTCAGGTGTTCGAAATCGATGCCTGTCGGAAAGATGCCTGGAATGATTAAGCGGTTCTTGCGGCGCGCGTGGTCAATGTAGTTGATGTTCTTGCGTACAAGGCTACCGTCGTAGGGCGACTTGACATGCTTGAAGCTCTTTGTTGGCTTGGGTGTGGATTCAGCTTCATCATCAACAGCAACACCATTCGCATCAGCCTTGGAGGCATCCTGAGCCGGTGTACCAGTCGCGGCGTTTGTGGCAGATGCCTGGGTGGCCTGCTCAGTCAACGACGCAAGGCGTCGAGCCCGGTGCTCATGAATCGCCTTTTGCATCTGCAGAGGGACGCCAGCATTCTTGCCAAGCATCTTGAAGGCCGATATCTGAGTCCTTAAGAGAGCAAGTTGCGCCGTTGTGAATTGACTGGGAGGATGGCCTTGGGTTGAGGATCCGCCGGCTGAGGTTGGACCAGACGCATTGGATGAGGCAGGCAGAGCAGAAGCGCCGAGCGCAGCCGTCGACGGAGGTTGGGTCGTCTGTAGAGAGGGTTGTTGCGCAACACGGTTAGGCTGAGCCCCGTTGACGGTACCATTGGCGCCATTTTGCATGTGTAATTGCTGCTGGTGCTGCTGCTGTTGTTGTTGTTGTTGTTGTTGTTGTTGTTGTTGTTGTTGTTGTTGTTGTTGTTGTTGTTGCTGCTGGTGCTGATTCTGTTGCTGTTGATGTAGCTGCTGCTGCTGCTGGTGTTGTTTCTGCTGTAACTGTTGTTGCTGCTTCCGCATCTCCTGTTGCCGTTGAAAGGCATGCAAAATCTGTTGGGTTTTGATGAGTTCAGGGTCGGAGCTGGGGACGCCCTGTTGCTTCATTTGCTGGAACCTCTACTCAGAGTTAGCGCAAGACAAACCTAACAATCGCGTGTATGTATGCACAGGAGAAAAGACGGGGCAACGAAAGGAGGAGGGGGGAGGGAGGTGTACGCACTTCAAAGAGCTGTTGAATTTGTTGATGGGTCATGCTTGGAGGGATGGCAGAGCCGGGGTGCTGCACCGCAGGCGGCACTTGAACGCTAGCCATGGCGACGGTAGGTATATCGAGTATGCCAACCGAAGTTCAATTGCTGGATATGCTAGTACGGTCCAGGCATATCTGGTGGCAGGTTGTCGCGGGCGAAGGGATTGGTAGGACCGGGACGGATGCGGTCGACGCGGTCTCTTAGCAAAACGAATGATGCGTAAAGGACACAGCAGAAATCGCAAGCACGGGCGCGTCCAAAAAAGGGCGGGCAGGCAATCAGACGGTGGCGGAGATGCACGGTCGGTCGGTCGGGTCGCGGGTGGTGGTGAAAGAGTTTTGCGACGGCGACAGTGGGGATGGGGATG
Organism: Lasiosphaeriaceae sp. G1095; assembly: GCA_027569635.1. NCBI lineage: Eukaryota > Fungi > Ascomycota > Sordariomycetes > Sordariales > Lasiosphaeriaceae > Lasiosphaeriaceae sp. G1095. The sequence goes on along the minus strand of JAPDFK010000258.1, from coordinate 280 downwards.
CGCGGCGGTCGCGTCGGTGGAACAGGCGCTTGGTCGATGGTGGTCGACTCGTTGACCCGCGCCGAGATGGCGACTGGCGTTGCTTATGGGGGGGGGGGGGGGGGGGGGGAAGGCAAAAAACGGGGGGGGTGTGGGGGGGTGTGAAAAAATGTTAAAAACCCCACGGGCGGCGGGGGGGGTTTGGGGCGCGGAGAAAGAGTTGCAATAAAGGCGGGTTGCGGGGTTTTGGGGGCTGTGTGGTTTTGGCACGCAGTGTGCAAAAGGGGGGTTGTTTTATTTT
>JAPDFK010000257.1:0-69738 GCA_027569635.1 Lasiosphaeriaceae sp. G1095 | reverse complement strand
CCTTTTTTCACCCACTCGGCGTACACTGATTTACAAAGTGTGTTTTGTTTTTCTTTGGTGTTTTGGGTCGTCTTTTTTTCATATCCATTATCCCCCCCAATTTTTTTTTGCGCTTCACCTTTTTTTTTTTGAACCAATTTTGACCGTGTGGGTGTCCCCCCTGTGGGGGTTCTTTTAAAACCCGTGTTGTTTTGGGGCGCCCCCCCCCCCCCCCCCCCCCCCCGGGGCAATTGCCTTCCCCTTCTCTTCTCCCTCAGTTTCTCCCACAGACCCTGCCCTGTCCCACCTCAACGTTGATACCTCCAATAGTCGCCTGAAGACAAGATAACGCATCGGATACCATACAGTTCACCATGTCTCGCAACGATACCGTGACAACATTAGACGAGATTCTGGCGGAGAAGCTCCACACTAGAGCACAGCGTCACCAGTTCCGGAACCTGACCCTCGTTCCAAGAGGCATGGTCGACTTCTCGTCGAACTCGTACCTCTCCCTGTCAACCAACCCACAGGTCCAGCAGCAGTTTTTACGGCAAATGCACGCTATCTACCAAGCTGCCAACACACACAAGTGGCCTGACAACCGGCTTTTGGGACTGGGCGGCTCGCGGCTGCTCGACGGCAACTCATCTCTCGCCATGAAGCTGGAGCTGGACCTTGCCGAGTTTCACCATGCGCCAGCCGGCTTGCTGTTCAACTCGGCCATGGACGCCAACACAGCGCTGCTCAGCACTGTCCCCGGCCCGCAGGATATTTTTGTTTGCGACGAGCTGGTCCACGCCAGTGTCTTTCACGGCATGAAGCTCAGCAGAGCAAGCACCGTGCTCCTCGTTGCCCACAACGTCATATCCCGGCGGCCGCGCAAAGGCTCAAACAAGGAAGAAGAAGAAGTCAATCCAGAGCGGACGACGAGTCAGCCTTTCGAGTCGTTGGAGGACGCCTTGCAGTACGATTCGATCCAAAAGCGCAAGGGAAACGTGTTTATCGTCGTCGAGGCTGTGTACAGCATGGACGGCGACCAAGCGCCTCTGCGCGAGGTCGTCGAGGTCGTCGAGAAGTATCTGCCCCGCAACGGATACATCGTAGTCGACGAAGCCCATTCGACAGGCATATACGGCAAGAATGGCCGCGGGCTGGTGTACGAGTTGAAACTTCAGAATCGCATTTGGGCGCGGGTCATGGGGTTTGGTAAGGCCATGGGCTGTACAGGGGGTAAATAGTTAAGCCCACAGTCACTTCTATGACGAAAGAAATCGGGAGAAAAAGCAAGCACTGACACACACGCATGGCAATAACAGGGTTGGTTCTCTGCTCCGAGATCACGAAACACTACCTCATCAACTACGCTCGCCCCTTCATCTACACGACCGCCATGTCGATGCCGTCCCTCATCAACATTCAACTTGTCTACAAGTTTCTCCAGGAGGGGAATGCAAAGGATTTGGTCTTCAAAATGAACCAACTGACCGAACTCGTCCACCTCAATTTATGCCTGCTGATCGAGGCCCATGACCCACCTGAAGAGCTGTTCTACATCAGACCCGATGATCCCGTGTCACCCATCATACCGATTTTCACATGCCGGCCCCGGGATTTAGCCAGACACTGCCAGAGAAACGGGTTCATGGTGCGCGCCATCCTGCCGCCGACAGTGCCCAGGGGAACCGAGAGATTACGCTTATGTGTCCATGCCGCGAACACGCCAGAACAAGTGCATGCGTTGACGGCGGTGATTGAGGCATGGATACTTGCCTCGAGACGTAGCAGTAGCACTAGCAGCGGGGGAGACAAGTCATGGTGGAAGCTAAAGGACATTTCAGAAGACTGGGTTCTTGTTGAACGTCCGGGGGGGCAGCAGCCGGCAGTGAAGAAATCAAGCTTGTAGGAAACATCGTCACTGGAATGGAATGAGTATAGATGGATTGCTTAAGGTACCTACCTTACTGTGCGTGTGATTCTTCATGGATACCTACCTAGGCACGTACGTACGTCAATGACTTGATGGGCATAAATATACCCACCTCAGGTAGCAATACAACTTCTTCTTCTTCTTCTTCTTCTTCTTCAAGTCCATGCACATGACTCAACCACCAATATGTATCCCCTGTTTCTCGAGCGGTTGCGTTGAACTCGCGGAACCTCTTCAGGGGTTGCTTGCACTTCAACAACAAAAGATGACAGCATCTTCGTCCCTGCGAGGTGGGGAGGGTAAGTACTTCCTTACACAGAGGGACACTGAAGCTAGGTTTGTATTGGTAATTAAAACATCGACTTGCGCGTTTCTTGCCTCAATTATTCATATAAAACAGCGTTACAACTACTACAAGTTCATAACCATCACCGGCCCATAACATTTGCTGTCTCTGGCTGCGGAGACTTGCGGAAGCTCTCCATGGGTTTGAGCCCCCATCGACCAAACATTTCAGCGTCCTCGTCCCAGCCGTTGCACTCGGTCGTCAGCATTTTCTCGCCCGTGAAGATGGCGTTGGCCCCGGCCAGAAAACACAGCGCCTGCTGCTCCTCGGGCATGGTCTTTCTCCCCGCGGCAATGCGGATGATAGTCGCGGGCATGACGATCCGCGCCGCGGCGATGGTCCGCAGCATGCTCACAAACTCGACGGGTTTTCTGTCGCCCAGCGGCGTGCCCTTGATCGGCACGAGCGCATTCACAGGAAAACTCTCAGGGTGGCTGGGCAGCGTGGCCACCGTGTGCAGGAGGCCAACTCGGTCTTCGTCCGTCTCGCCTAGCCCCAGGATCCCCCCCGAGCAGACATTGATCCCGGCGTCACGGACATGCGCCAGCGTCTGCAGCCGCTCGTCGTACGTCCGCGTGGAGATAACGCTCGGGTAGAATTCGCGACTGGTGTCCACGTTGTGGTTATACGCCGTCAGCCCTGCGGCTTTCAGCTCCTGCGCCTGGGAAGCGTCAATCATCCCCAGCGTGACGCAGACTTCCATGCCCATGGCCCGCACGCCGGACACCATCTCCTGGATGTTGCGGAGGCTGGTCTTGCGCCCGCGCATGTCGCGCCACGCGGCGCCCATGCAGAACCGCGTGCTGCCTTTCTCCTTGGCGATGCGCGCCGCGGCGAGCACCGACTCGACGCTTTCGACGCGTTTCGCGGCGACCCCCGTGCCGGATTGGTACCGCGTGGACTGGGCGCAGTACGAGCAGTCTTCGGAGCAGCCCCCTGTTTTGATGTTCATGAGCGTGCAGAGTTGGACTTCAGAGGGGTTGTGGAAGCGTCGGTGGAGAGTGGCCTACCCCCCCCCCCCCCTCGCTCCCAAGTCAGCCAGCCAGTATATCTAGGAGAGGTCCAGGGAAAGGGGGACGCGAGAGCTTACAGCTTGGTAGGCCAATTCCATCAGGGGTTGGTGGAAGATGGCCGAGATGTCCTCTCTTGTCCAGTTGTGCCGCGGTGCCGTCGCCGTGACTGCATCTTGGAAAACTTTCTTTGCCCGCTGCTGACCGTCTGCTTCATCTTGTTTGGGTTCGCTCGGTTGGCCGGTTTGTCGAGGAAGAGGGGGTGGAGGGGGAGACTGAGATGCTGGGATGGTCTGGTTTTCGACGACGGTGGACATGCGTGCTTGGGCGAGCTGCAGTTGGACATGGGGGAGCTGCAGGGCACCCCGCCCCCGTCTGGCAGGTCCTCGCAGAAGGAGAGCCCGCAGCGCAGCAGATTGAGCCATGCTGTTCATGTTGATGGTTTAATATGTGCTTACAGGACCAAAAATTGAAAAGGGGGGAATTCTGGGGCCACAAAAAAAAAAAAAAAAAAAAAAAAAACGAAGAAGCAGTGGTCGAGGGCAGAAGAGACGCTGGCATCCAGCCGAGTGCTTTGTTGAGGACCCTGAACCGAAGAGCATGCAACACAAACACGTGGGGTTGAAGTGCCGCCGGCATTTGACAGACAGCCAAAACCCAAAGCTCAGCATAACATGGAAGGGAAGCCGCAACGCGAAATAGGAAGGACACAGGGGGACAACCCCTAAAAGGCTAAAATTGCAATTTTGCTTTCCTATTCTGAAATCTTGTAGCTGTTCTGAACGAGGGACGGTTGTTCAATTTTCGCAGGTCTTGAATGTACACCATTCGGCGGCCTCTCTCAAACCCCTGAACCTCCCCGACAGCCATTGACGTGTCTTGGGAATGGGTCGTCAAGAACAACCGTTCTCCCACTCCGCCAAGCAAATCTGGTCGTGGCGCCGTGCATCCTGTCGTGCCCATTGCCTGGAGTCAGACCCTGACAGATCCACGAGTCAAGGAGGCGAGGGGTTGTGCCTGATCCAACCAGCAAGTAAAATACTCCGGGGCTGCAGTCGTCGCAAGTGCTAGCAGTAGCCCATAAGCACAAAGCCGACGCCAACAACGTCAACTAGGGCATGCTTCCTGTTGCGTGCTTGCATGCCACCGCGGCTTGATCATGCTCGATTTCGCGTCGAGGGGATTGAGGCTGTCGGTTGCAGTGATCCTCCTCCCTGGCAGATCCTGCGAGCCGTCATATTAGCGACCGGCGCAATACAGTGACGGCAGTATGGAGCGTACCTCTCCCATTGGGATTTGTCATGATTAGCCACTAGCCATCGGCCATCAGCCGATTGCAAAAGTATGCCCAACATGGTCATTTAGTGCTTCTTGACATTCTCCATCCACTCCTTCCCAGCCTTGGCGCCGTCGTGGGCCTTGCGGAACAGCTTCCTCTCCGACTCGTCAAGGCCCCTGAGAAACTCTTCGCCGGCACCTCCAACACCGAGGTTACTCGCGCCGTCGTCGCCTGCTGCTTTTCCGCCGCCCACCTTGCGGGCGTGCAGCGCAATCTCGGTGGCGCGCGTGACAAACGTCTTGCGCAGCACGGTACCCAGCTCCTGCTCCTCCGAGAGATCCATCATGTGCGTTGCGAGGCCGTAGAAGTGGGCGCTCTGGTCGCGCAGCGGGACGGCACGCGGGTCGGCCTTGAGCGCCTGCAGCACGTCTTTCCCGAGGGCGCGCGGGAGGTCGAAGGTGATGAAGGATTTGCCTTGGTCGTCGCCGCCGGAGGCAATGGCCAGCATCTCGGCCAGCCAGAGAGGGAGGGCGATTCTCGACCCAGCCTTGAGCGGCTGCGTGGGGGCATTGTCGAGGTAGCCCAGGTCGGGGACTTCGAGCTGGAAGGTACAGGGGAGTTTCTTGAGGGATGCTGTTAATTGCTAGGTGTTCCCTTTGTGTTCCTTTTTCCTTGACTTACTTCTGCGTCTGTCAAAATCGAGTCAATGTCGTAGTAAGACATGGCGGCTGGTGTAAGTTAACGACTGTGGTCTTTGGTAGTCGGAGAGACAAGCTGCAGGCCATTATTGACTTGCTGGAGACGCGAATGCGGCCCCCATTTTGGGCCCTCAGCCACTGCCCAACTAAGGGAGCCACAGCCTATCTGTTCCCGCAAACAAGCAGGGGGTGGGTGGGTGTGGGGCGATGACGAAAGAATGAAGACAAGTTGCCGAGCTCCCGCAGATCCTCAGGCTTCGATGGAGATTCAACGGAACGCCGAGCAACCTCGCAACACACCCACCACGTCACCAATTGACTTCTTCTGGCTTATCAAGCGTTCAATTGGCCTTTGACATCTAAGCGACCTCAACAAAGCACTGCCATGTCTTCTACGCTTATGCGCACCACGCCTGCCCTGCGGGGAGCTCTCCGAGCTGCTGGAGCTGGCTCAATGCCCAAGATGGCCAGCACAAGCTTTGTCCGCGGCAAGGCCACGCTACCTGATCTGTCGTGTACGTGATCTCTCCTCTGCTCTTTAAATTTGACGAGGCAAAAGAAATCTCCCCTTTATTTAGGGTCTCTGTGGCATTGTCATGCCCCGAGAGAAGAAGCAGAGAAGAATCACAGAACAAGCCGTCACTGACACCCCCCTTCCCCCGTAGACGACTACGGCGCGCTCGAACCCCATATCTCGGGCAGGATCATGGAGCTGCACCACAAGAAGCACCATCAGACCTACGTAACCGGCCTCAACAGCGCACTCCAGACTATTGCCGAGGCCGAGAGCAACGGAGACTTCACCAAGGCCGCCTCTGTGGCCCCTCTCCTGAACTTCCACGGCGGCGGCCACCTCAACCACTCGCTCTTCTGGGAGAACCTGGCTCCTGCCAGCAGAGACGGCGGCGGCGAGCCGGCTGGAAGCCTCAAGGTCCGCTACCCCTATTGACTTTCCCCATTTCATAGAGAAGAGGGGAGGACGTTGCGGGATAAACAGTGTAACTGACCTCTGCTCGCCCGCGTTAGAAATCCATCGACGAGGACTTTGGCTCTTTCGACGCTTTCCGCAAGCAGATGAACACGTCGCTGGCTGGGATCCAGGGCAGCGGCTGGGCGTGGCTGGTCAAGGACAAAGCGAGTGGCACCCTCGGGCTGGTGACGCGCGCCAACCAGGATCCCGTGACCGGATCGTTCGTGCCCCTTTTGGGCATCGACGCATGGGAGCATGCCTACTACCTCCAGTACGAGAACCGCAAGGCCGAGTACTTTGACGCCATCTGGAATGTCATCAACTGGAAGACGGTCGCCTCGCGGTTCGAGAAGTCTTAAATAAGGCGTTGCACGTTGGGGAATATGATTAAGCAAGTGTAATTATTTCAGGGGCTGAAGATTGTGTATGTGTGAAGATATATGTTTATACCTTGACTTTTGCGCCGACCTGCTTGTTGTTATCCTCTGAAAGCGCCACCTTCAAGTTGTTTCCATTCCTTGATCTTGAACAAGCTTTGTCAAGAGGAACCCGAGGAGTTGAGAAATAAGAAGATTCCCATTGCTCTCGGGTGTGCCATGTCACAAGCCAGGATCGGGGTTCGGTAAACGGTCGAGATGCATTCGATGTGGGTAAGCACAGCGGAGAGACCCGTATGCAACGACATGAATCAGGTGAACTACATTTGTGTCCCGTCTGTCGGTGTCTCCCGAACCTGGCCTCGAGTCTTTCCTCGTGCCAAGTCAAGACGAGACGACAAGAAGAAAGGGCAAGGCCGCCCTGCGTGCGTGTGGATTCATCTTATCCAGTCGACCTCCTATCTTTTTAGGTCTCATACTTTAACTGCTTTAGGGATCAAGGGTCCAAATTATGAGACTTTCAAATACTCTAAACAGTTCACACTTGCTGAAACCATCTTTAAGTTTCTCCCGTCAGCGAGAAGGGAAATTAATGGCCACTAAAATGCTTAATGTGCCGTTTGAATGGCTAATTTACTCGTACGGGTGTTAAAAGTTACAGCAGACGAAGTCCCGCAGCTGACTTTATGGGCAACGAAAGCATTGCCCTTAAAATCGAGACCAGAGTGCATGATGGGGAGAATAAAAGAAGCATGAATCAGGAAGGAAAAAAAAACAGCTAAAGAGAAAGAAAGAAAAGGGAAGAGAAAGTTTCAAGAGCAAGTGAATAATAGACTAATATTATTCTAGACAAGCTAACAACGTCGTTGGTGATGTTGTGATGGGTCCCTGGGTGGCAATAAACGGCCGCTGATGCCATACCCACGGCCGAGAGTCCCAAGGCCACGGGCTTTTGCTCGACTATACATACAGCAGTCACGAACGGTGGAGTTCTGGAACCTTTGACAGATGGGAATGTTGAAACCTAGTTCTCGAACTGATGGACCTGACATGTACCCCATTGTCTCGATTTGGGTCTGTCGCCTTCGGGAACAGACTCATGTTTAACGAAGTAAAATTAACAGGGGGTCAACCGGGAACAGAGGTTCAGTATTAGAGTTCGATTGCTCCCTGCCCCGTGGTTGTCATGCTTCATCTTGCCCAAAATTATTTTATTTTGTTTGTGTTTACAACTTCAATCCTCTCCGCCCTTGCCTTGCTCACGGCTTGGCCCGTGCCCCATCGGTTATCGAAGCCAAGCCTCTGCTTCTCCATCGCTTGAAGCCCCTTCTGCCCCCTGCTCACCCCACTTCTCCACTTCCTTGATCAATACCTTGCGAAAGGGCACCTTGGGCCTGTTTAACCTCTTGTAAACATGTTGGTTCATGGTTGGGATCGAGCATCGGATGGTATGTATAGGTCCTGATGCCCCAGCACCGAGTTGGAGCAGGGCAAGATCATCAGGAGAGTGGGGGCCAGGCACTGCCGGAGCCCGCCTTAATCATGGGCTGTTGTCTGTCCAGCCAGCTGAAGCCTAATAATAAGGGAGCTCCCGAGAAGGGACTTTTGAGGCACGCATTGTCACTGTTTTGGGAAGAGGGAGCAGCTCAGCCTGAGCCGGCACATGATCAAAACATTCCGTGGCAACGTGGTTTGCCCACCACCTCGATTCAATTTAGGTAAACTGGTTGACAGCCGGCTGTTCATCGATGCTGGTGGTGGTAATGCGAGGCCGCTATGGTCCTGCCGAGCTGCCCTGACTTCCACGTTGCTAACCCAGCAAGCCCAGTTGCCCGATCCTATACTAGTATACCACCAAGAGTGGCTTGGAGTGGATCATCCAAACCATTCTCCCCCAAGAACTTGTCATGCAAATGGACAGGACAGCTTTTCCCCACTAGAGCCCTGAAAATCATTGAATGCGGGAGTGGCGTGTCGAGGTTCTCAGCTGGGCCATCGTATGATGTGTTGCACGAGTCAGGCTCCATTAAACCTCACACGCTTGCTGAATGACTTGGCCACGAGCTATGCACTCAAGTCTAATAGCTGCTTCGCCCAGCAGATGCTTGCTCCCCCCCAAGCATAAAAAGCTCGTAGCCCATCCCATCCCCTTCATTGAAGATTTATGTGACAATTTTGTCTGACAATTCTTAATACCAAATCTCGTTGCGTGCAGCACGTCTTCCCGTCGTCCGCATTCAACATAATTTTTACCCCGCAGTGCAAAGGCGAACTGTATCGCGCTAAATCCCACCTTCCGAGCGAGGTGCATCCTCGGTCAGCCCAAATCCCGCCGCGGGCAATTTTCCCCTCAGCAAACAGCACGACACCCGCACGCTACAGCGTTTTCAGCGTCCGCTAGCCCCGTTCCACCCTTTCAGGTTTCCATCGTCACCGCGCTAGAACGCGGGGATACCAGACCGGGGCTCTATCTGGAGACCACCGACCACCGACCACCGACCCACTCAAGCCACTCTCCCGCAACCGAACGGGGCCAATTGTTGGCAGCTTCAACCCGGAAGTGGGAAACAGCTGAACACCTGAGTCCAGACAAGCCAAACAACTCGAGTGACATCCCCCTTAAAGTCTGAGAGGGAGGTGTATGCTGGGCGTCTGTCACACCATCCACCCACGTCCTACCCACGACCATCAAAAGTCGCAAAAGTTACGGTGACTTGAGTTCAGTTCAGCAACTGGACTGAGAACCACTTAGAGTCCACACCCCCCAAATTCGAAACGTGATAGGAGGCACTTCAACCTTCAGACTTACACGGACAAAAGACTCCGGAACTGTTTGATCGTGACCCTCACCGCTAGCTGCGGCTACCGAACAAGTCACCCGACGTGAGTACCCCCTTTTCTGATTTGTTACCTATCTATTTGCTTTGGGCTTTCCGTATTCCGCGCAGCATGGATCCAATAGTCTTGTCAACAGTTTGGCGAGGCGTCCTCACCAACAGAAGCCACTGTCCGAGTCCCAGACATGCGTGTTTCCTGGTCACTGTGGTTCGACGGGTGCGTGCTCACCGACTTTACTCCTTGCATCGGGGTCATGTACGAGACACAGGGAGTGCATCCGTGAGGAGGCAGTCGTGGATGGGGTCCAATCGGCGAGCCACGATGTCGCAGCTTTCAACTGCTTGTCTTGGGAAGCTGGCGGCTTCAACCTGCATGGGCTGCCAGGGGGACCAGGAAAGAGAACCAGGCTCTCTCTGTCTGGCAAGGAACACCCCACCTTTCGTCGTCGAGCGTCGAGCGTCGGATACGCCCCACGCAGCAAGCAGGTGCAGTCGAGTCGTCGCGAAAGCCCTTCTTTGCTCAAGATACACAATACACACAAACAAACAAACAAACAAACACACACACACACACACACACACACCACACACACACCACACACAATCCTCAATTTCGGATGGTGAAATATTGACAAGATGGGAAATTAATACTGTTGCAGGTTCGCACACCGGTCCGAATAGCAGTACCGCCCGTGACGCCCATCATTTGCGAGTGGAAATTGTGATGCAAGTAGCGGGTCATGTCTGAGCCATCTCGCGACGAAGGGACAGGAGGACAAGACTTTGCCCCACCTTCTTCCTACTCCCTCGACCCCTCACACCCCTCGCACCCCCAGCCTGCTGCTGCTGGTGCTGCTGCTGGTGCCCAGCTGCACGACCCGCTCAAGGTGCAGGTGCATCAAGACCTGCGTCACCGCCTCCAAGCTCTCGATGAGCCGCCAGTCTCTGCTTCTTCTGGACAGCTGCCCAGTCTGGATCAGCGCCAACACCACCGCCACCTGATCAGCAACACCTCCGATCCCTCCGCTGTCCACCGCCACCATCAGGACGAGGCCAAGAAACATATAGATACTGCGACGGCCATCACGTCCTCCCCCGAGAGATACACCACTTCTTCATTACCTCCTCGCCTTGACTCTCCAGTCGTCGTCGAAGCTCCAGTTCCAACAATAGTTGCAGCTGTAGCTCTAGCTCCAGCACACATCCAACCCTCGACAAGCTACCCCTTGAACTCTTCACCTGCTTCTACACCAAGCAGAAGCGTAGCACCTACACCTACGCAACATCGACCCAAGAGCCTCCGTCCATTCATACAAGCAATCATGGCTTTCGAGAAGGGTCGCAAGTTCTCCACGGGCACTTCGGTGCACCGTAAGCGCCAGATGAGCACTCTGGTGGAGAAGGAGGGTCGTTTTGGTCCTGCTCTTACTGTAAGCTGTCTAGCCCTCTTGCTTTCTTGCTTTACCCCTGTTTTGGTGACGGCTCCAGAGGGGAAGCCATGTTTTTGTCGCACTTAACCCCCCTTTTCCCCTTTGCCGTTATGGCAACCAACAACGACTATGCAGGCTTCTGGACAGCTTCCCTTTCTCCAATTGGAGCTATAAAACACCCAAGGACATTTCGCTAACCTGTTCAACCTCAAGACGCTCTATCTTGGAATCTCGGCTGTGTTCTCGGATGACCACACCGCAGTGGTTGCCCTTGCTATCCATGATACCATATACCTGATCGACTTCTCCATCAAGCACATCGTTCTTGACGATGCCTTGAGGATGGGCGCCGACCTCATCGCCGACTACGTTATCTCCGAGGTTGAGAAGTACGAACATGAGAACTTCGCCAAGTTCATTGGTGCTGGTCTCCCAACCACTCTGAAGTACATGAGCCCAACGCTTTGCTCGAGGCTTTGGTTGGAGCTAGATATTGTTCCCATTGTCATGCGCCCCGACGACGAGTACAAGGAGAAGAGCTTCTGGGATGTCAAGCGTGTCGACGAGCAGGCCGATTCCATGGCGAGAAAGTGCATCATGTAAGTGCTGACAAAAAGATTGGCCGAGCCGGAATCAGAACTGACACACCCCACCCAGGAATTTTGGCCCCTCCCTCGTCCCTCTTCTGCAAGTCGGATTCCGAGGCATTGTCCAGACCGATGCTGGTTTCCGCGCCCACCTCACCACCGTCCAGAACCACAAAGACACTTGCACCCCCGCGACGTGGGATTCCATGTTGACGTATGCCAAGAAGCTCCGACACAACAAGACCAAGATCGCATTCTTTAGCTCTACTCCCCAGGGAGGCGGTGTTGCGCTCATGCGCCACGCACTGGTCCGGTTCGCCCGTCTCCTGGGCGTTGATCTGACCTGGTATGGTAAGTACAGAGAGGGCCCATAATACCGCAGAAGAAACTACAAGAGTAACACAAACACAGTTCCGAAGCCGCGTCCGGGTGTCTTTCGTATCACCAAGAATATCCACAACATCCTCCAGGGTGTCAGCCATCCGGACCAGCGCATTTCAGCGGACGAGAAGCAGGCTATCATTGACTGGATCACTGAAAACGCCAACCGATACTGGTTCTCCGAGGGTGGCCCTCTGTGCACCCCCGAGGAAGGCGGCGCTGACATTGTGATTGTGAGCAATTTTTTTTGGGTTTCCTTGTCCGAGCTCCATTCCCCTCACCGACCTCCAACTGTCTGTACCCTCCTTCATGCACGTCTCCTCAAGGCTGCAGTATCTCTCCTGACACATGACCACGACAAACACAACCCCCACTATATCCCCATTGGAAAACGGCACTGGGATGACATGGCAGGCTGACGAATGTAGATTGATGACCCGCAAATGCCCGGCCTAATCCCCCTGATCAAGAAGCTCACGCCGGACCGACCGGTCTTGTACCGATCCCACATCCAGATTCGCAGCGACCTCGTTGCCAAGCCGGGCTCGCCCCAGGCTGACATCTGGGACTTCCTTTGGAGTAACATCCAGGGATGCGACATGTTCATCAGCCACCCAATTCCCATCTTTGTCCCACACACCGTCCCCCGCGAGAAGGTTGTCTACTTCCCCGCCACCACTGATTGGCTCGACGGCCTCAACAAGCACCTCAACAGTTGGGACTCTGGCTACTACGGTCACATTTACAATGTTGCTTGCCACTCTCAGCGCATGTAAGTCTTCCCGTCCTGGCCAACCACAGGACTCACTGACATCACCCTGCATAGGACTGAGCTCAACTGGCCGGCGCGCAAATATATCATCCAGGTTGCTCGCTTTGATCCGGCCAAGGGCATTCCCACCGTAATCGATTCGTATGCCGAGTTCCGCCGCCAGTGCGAGAAGGCAAACTTTACCGATGTTCCCCAGCTCGTTGTCTGCGGAAATGGCTCCGTCGATGATCCCGACGCCAGTCTGATTTACGATCAGACCATGAGCCAGCTGGAGACATACTACCCTGACTTGATCAAGGACGTCAGCATCATGCGCCTGGACCCCAACGATCAGCTCATCAACACCCTCCTTGCCAATGGCCACGTTGTCCTCCAGCTTTCCACCCGCGAGGGTTTCGAGGTCAAGGTGTCCGAGGCACTCCACGCCGGCTGTCCCGTCATTGTGACCAACACGGGCGGTATTCCCCTGCAGGTGAAGGACAAGGTCAACGGGTTCCTCGTCACTCCTGGCGACTGGAAGGCCGTGGCTGGCCACTTGATGGAGCTCTTCACCAACGACGAGCTGCACAAGAAGATGAGCTATGCGGCGAGGACCGGTGTCTCAGACGAGGTCGGCACCGTCGGCAACGCCCTCGGCTGGTTCTATCTCGCCGCGCAGTGGCACGAGCTCGGCGTGGAGAAGAACGGAAAGGGCGGTATCAAGGGCAAGGAAAAGTGGGTGAATGATATGGCGCGGGAGGAGGCCGGGTTCCCGTACCAGGAGGGCGAGAACCGTCTCCCTCGGCACTTTACGCAGGCCAAGGAGCTGCCGGTCAACACGAAGCCTGCTACTGCTTGATTTCTTTAAGAAGAAGGTTTTAAAACGATTGAATGGTTATGGGGGGTGGTGGGTTAAATGGGTTCGGGATTGAAATGGTAGGTTCAACAAAGGGGGTTGGGGGGTTAAAATGGAAATATTGGAAACGTTTGCTTGCTTTTTCTTTTTCTCGTTATGACGACTGTGTCAGGTAAAAATAGTACTACAGATACCATTTGGGGTCTAGATCCGCGTAATAGAAGCTTTCTGTTCCAGTTTCCTGTCGATGTCCTGGTGGATGTCCTTGTGGATGTGAGTCTGGAGATGCAAGGTTGTAACTTTTATTGAGTTTGTGAGCATGACCTGGATAAGAGGGGCAATGTCGCCGGACGATGATGAGGTTTTTGTTTAGTTTAGGGCCATGGATGAAGATAATCCATAACATCAACTTGTGATTCGAGAATTGGTTCTTTTACCGTGTTGCCACGAGGCTTAATAAATTACGCAGTAGGCTGAATAGGTACCTACCCAATGCCTATTTTACACAATAACCCCACATCGAGTCCATTTATCGCCTTGCGATGTTTGCTGAGTCTGTACCTACCTACCGACCGACCGACCGACCGACCGACCGACCGACCGACCTACACAGGGCCATTGGGAGCCGTGGAGGGAAAGGGGCGGAGGGATGACAAAATTATTATGGATGAGATAAGTGAATAAATATGAAATATATTTGTACATATTTTCTTTCTGTGACAACATGATTGGATGATCTGCTTATTTACCTTCTTTTCCTTTTTTCCCTGTTTTAGGTTGCTTTTTCCCTTTGGGAGAGAAGAAATGGCAAGACTTCTTGGTGATGATAATTCAGGGGGTAAATATACGTTGCGATGGGGCCCACAATTCGAGGAGGAGCGCAAGGAAAAGGGCAAAAGGGGGTCGGTCGGTGATTATGTGAATTGAACCCTTCAAGCGCCTGGGGCGTTTGGTCTGGCTGCAAAGCTGGTCTTCATGGAAGCAAGGAAGTAAATATAACAACAGCTTGAGATGGAGTATCCTGTGGTTCGTTCGGTCGCCCGCAACCTCTTCTTCACTCGCTCTATGGCATAACAAATAACAAAAAAAAACCCCAACCTAGCAAATCCCTCCCTGAGCTCTATTTACGTAAATAAAATACCGAAACCCAACCCCCCCCCCCCCCCCCCCTTTTTATACAGACATCTCCATGGCAATAATCTTGTGCGGGTTGTACCCCTTGATCACAAAGTCCTCAGCCAGCCACCCATCAATACTGCCGCCCTTTTCGCGGGTGATCTCGAGCTCTGGGAACTCGCGCGGCTCGCGGTCCAGCTGCGTCTTGAGCGCGTCCACGTGGTTGAGGTAGACGTGGGCGTCGCCCATGACGTGCGTCAGGCTGCCGGGGACGAGGTTGCAGACGTGCGCCAGCATGTGCGTCAGCAGCGCGTAGCTGGCAATATTGAAGGGCACGCCTAGGCCCATGTCGCAGGATCGCTGGTAGAGCTGGCAGTGCAGGTGGCCTTTGGGCTTTTCTTCTTCTTCTTCTGCTTCTGCTTCTGCTTCTGTCTCCCCGTTTGTTGGTTTTTGGTCTCTCGATCTCGGATATGACACGTGGAACTGCGCAAACATATGGCACGGCGGCAGTACCATCTGCGGGAGGTCTTTGGGGTTCCAGGCACTCAGAATGAGTCGGCGGTCGTAGGGGTTGGTGCGCAGGGTGTGGATGATGCGCGCGAGCTGGTCGACGCCCTGCCCCGTGTAGTCGGTCTTGGCGTCGACGTACTCGGCGCCAAAGTGCCGCCACTGGAAGCCATAGACGGGGCCCAGGTCGCCGACGTCGCGGTGGGCCAGGCCCAGGTTGTCGAGGAACTCGCGCGACCCGTTACCGTCCCAGATCTTGACGCCCTTGTCGCTGAGGGCAATCGAGTTGGTATTGCCCTCGACGAACCACAGCAGCTCGGCGATGACGGCCCGTGTGAAGACGCGTTTTGTGGTCAGGAGAGGGAGGATCGGCGTGCCGTTCTTGTTGAGGCTGAACTTGAGCGGTCGCGGCGCGAAGATGGAGTAGGTGCCCGTTCCAGTCCTGGAAGGCGTGCTGTTAGTGCATGCTTGTTTGTTGGTGTTGATGGTTGGTGAAACTTATGGCATAACCTACCTGTCGCGACGGAGCTCCCCATCGTCGAGAATCTCACGAACGAGGTCGAGGTACTGGTATTCTTCATGTCTCGCTGTGGAGGCCGAGGTCGTCTCTACGGATGGCGCCGTGGCGGGATTGGTTCTCGTAAGCGTCATTGTTTGGGGTTTTTTTTTTTTTGGGTTGGATATTGTTGGAAAGTTGGAGTGGTCAACGGGCTGCATATGCGTGGTCAACAACTGGCGGAACGTTGCCAAAGAAAGTTGGATTGGGTTTAACTCGAGAACGGGATTGATTGCTTGCCTCCTTTACGCGTCGCTGAAGGCGCGACCGAAACAAACGCGACTTGCCCCGCCCCCACCAGTGGGCCAAGGGTTAGGGTCAATTCGTGACTTGACAGTCTCCACTGGCTGTGCATGCTCCAACTGTATTGTTATTTGTGTGGTTCTAAGGATGGAGGCTGGACGGCAATCCCGACAGGACGTGCTCATGAAGCATGAGGAGAGGTCCTGAATGCCCATATCAGGGCCTTTCAGCTTTCTAATAAGGCACGACGGGAGGACTTCAACGCCCTACCCCCATTACTTCACACTATGCTGGTTTGAAAGCATATTGACTAGACATTTGATGGGTCTGCAATTTAAGTCGTGGCCTGTAATGTACGGACGCAGGGAAATGAGTCACTTTGTTTTGGCACCAGCCTCGGTAGCTAGAATTGATTATTAACAAGATCAAGAGTTTTCATTTCCATTCGTCCACAGCAGCCCGCTCCAGCATTGACGCTTCCATGGGCACTACTTCAATCACTTCTTCTCTGTTCAAATATACAGAGTTGGGTTAACTATGGTGAGAAACCCGCTGGTTTCAGAGCGATGGTAGACGGTATACTCATCGCGGAGCCACTTTGATATGTCTGGCACCTTGCCGAGCATGCTGTTTTCACCCGTAAGCAAGCTTCTTATCAACATGACGTGAGAGACACCTACTATTGCTTGATCGGCCTTCCTTTCCGGCGGTTCATGAAGCAATCCGGGACCCGGTATCTGATCTCATCCTCGCTGCAGGGCCGCCGCCATTCAAAATCCCCGTCCCCCCAGTTCATCAGCACCTTGAAGACTGCGGCTGGTCGGCAGCCAGTTTCCCGGATAACTTGCAAGATGCTGCTGTTTGTCGACGCGCCGAACACCAGAGTTTGGTCGTCGGCTTTGGCGAGTCCCTTGTCAACCTCCTTCAGAAACTCCAACTCTAGGTCCTCGTAACCGATGACCTTCTCAACAAACACGGCAACTTTGGCACCCGATTGCTTCTGGCTCAAGATCGACGCCATGTCAACGACCAGTGTGAGGCGTGCCCGTTCCAGATCCCGTGCAAGCTTCTTGTCGATGCCGTTGGCGAAGTGAGCTCCTGCACCCGCAAAATAAACGATTTTGTTTATCTTGATACCCGGGTCTCGAAGATCGAGGCCACTGAACCTCTTCCGGAACAGATCGACTGCGTAACCACATACATCGACGGCGCCCCCATCAGAGCCAGGATTTGATCCAAAACTTGATTCCAATCTCCCAGTCTTATATTCTTCATCTTAATGAATCCAGGACCAACGCTGTGGGCCAAGCTCGGGGAGAGGCTCATTCTCATCCATCATCTTTTGACAGGTTAGCACACTGACATGGTCACTAGAATAGGTGGGGGTTCTGAGCAACTTATGCCTTTGTACGGTCATCTGGCTGCCATCCTGTTGCCTCTTTGAGTTCCGTGCCGATCCACCACTGTCTGGCGGCATAAATGTGAGGGGGCTCCTCCAGTTCATTGTTGACAAGATAGTTGGCTCTCTCTGAAATGACCGCTGTCTTTTTGCACTCATCGAGCCTTTTGAGAATATCAGAAGATATTGGAGTCTTCTGTAGTCGAGGCGGCTTTCTCTCATCTTTCCACACCCTTAGAGGTTCATTCGAGAATAAGACGGCGAGAGATTTTGGTGCATTGGGCTTCGGAAGTTCGCCAACGGGAGAGGCTTCGGCATCGGGGTTTGCTTGGTGAGCCATGTCTGCGGACGGAGACTTTGAAGTTCGATTTCTTCTTAAACGATGACAAAAGTGGGAGCGTTTCGTCCCAGGTGGGAATAGTGCGGACCAGGTCTGGCGGAGAATTTGAAGAGGTATTTCGTCTCAACTTTCTTCTCAGACGTCGCCAGAGGTGGGAATCTTTTACTGTGAGAAGAAGATGAGAATGGGGGGAACAAATATGCCGAGATGAAGGAAGCTGCAGGTGAAGCGGATTTGCACGACGGCTGACGAAAATCGCTCATCAGAAAGATTCATGAGAAATTTTTCATCTAAAAAATTACAAAGTCATGGTACTTACTTCCTACGGGAGACATTTATGGCCCGCGTTCATGATATTCCACGCTTGGCTGGTGCTCACCACGGCGCCTAGATACCTAACCTGTCTCCGGAGATTGACTTACTATTTGAGCTACATGCTCAAGGGTTATGGGCCATTGTCAGTGATGAAACCCATTTGGCATGGGAAGTAGTATGTCTTTACTGAGTCGATGTCCCCCCCTCCCCCTCTTCCCCAAGAACCCCACACGCTAGTTATAATTATGACAGCATTTCGAAAAACGTGAATCGACTCTCACAGGAGTCCGACCCTGATTTGTGACTTATTGAAGTCTCATAGACAAGTGCAGTGGCAAGTGATTGATTTATTTCCACCCAACACTATGTCAGAGCCACAGCGGCAGACACAACCTAGACTAGGTAAGCACCCCTTGCCAGACAGATACCAGTAGCTACCTATTTTACCACCGTTTCTCATCCTCTGTGAAACGACACAAGACGCCGCGCGTCGCTCCCGAAAAGGTGACCGGCCAGTAGATTATTTTATCTCCATTGGATATCCCAAATGAACGCCTTCTACTCAACCGTTACCGCTACCCGAACCTCAACCCCCCAAAATACATCCACGATATATCCCTAATATTATCCACTGAAATTACACTATTCTTCACTTTATCTGACAAGACCGAATAGCAACCAACGGCTCAACACCTTCTTGCTGCTCTCTTTTCTTTCAAAAGCCAGCGTATAAAGTCTCATCTTCCCGAGTGGAGCTCATAATGTACCGCAAGCCCATTCCTCAAGCATGCCCCGCGCTGCTCCAGTGCTGGGTAACCTCCCGACCCAGAATCACTCGACACCTCAGCCAGGTGCGACGTCTTGCAATGTCCCCCGTCGGAGCCGTAATAGCGATAATCGTTATTTGCGGGCGGATGAACCGAGTTGAGCTCTACAGTGGATGCAGATAAGGTTGGCTGCAGGTTCCGTTTCCGTCTGCCGAGGAAGAACCCGAGTATGCCTAGGCCCAACGCGCCGGCTATAGAACCGCTGACGGCGCCTGCAATCCAGGCCTGCGACGAGGATACCGAGTTCACCGTGCTGCTGCTGCTGTTGTTGTCCGGCGTTCCGCCGTTCGCTGTAGCAACTGGTCCGGTGTTTACTGAATCCTGTCCGGGATTCCAAGTTGAGGACGGGCCACTTGAAGTAGTTGTGCCAGGACTGGCAGTATAGGATGAAACAGAGGCTTTGTTATATGGGGAAGACGCTGCCGAGCTCGTCGAAGTCGCGAGGGCCCGAAACGCGGTACTGACTGTCCAAGCCGTGTTGCCGCAGCCATGAACGATCCAGCTGTTGCTAGCCCACGGGTAGCTCTCATACACGGTCATGGCGAAGCAAGTCGGCCACGCGGTATCACTGCCAAACGTTTTCAGCATCTCTGTCAATCTCATTTTCATCAGGGGGGTCTTACCATGCCTTCGTGTCGCCAAACCGAAAAGAAGCGACTCCCTGCTCACAAGCAGTCGCAAATTTGCAGTTCCCGGTTGTCAAACAACATGCTCCGTGTGTGCCTGATGTCAAAAAGAAGCGATCGGTCGCGCAGAACATTGTTGAGACTGCGGGCCTGTTAGACTTTTTCAGAAGGGGCAGAAGAAAGTTTGAATAAGAAGAGGAGTGGAAGGCAAGACGAAAAACTTGAAAACATTAACATACCAGCTCCATTAGGGAATTGATATAGAGCCTCAAAGCTGACTGGTGGCCGTGTGGTTTGTGATGAAGCTAGCCCGACGAAGACTGCGATGAAAGCCCATGGCAGCCAAAGGGACGGAAATAATAAACCCATGGTTTGCAGTCCTCAGCACCAGTGATTTAATTACAAAGAAAAATGAAAGTAACGACAGGAACAATATTGCAATATTAGGAGGTGTTGGGCACTAACTTCAAAGAAATTCTCCAGCAGATACGAAGTTGCACTGGGGACTCGGGACACAGGAAATGTAACAGCTCGAAGGTAAGTAAGGTAGGCAGGCAAATAAGACCACTCCTCCCCTGCCAATTGTACACAGAAATTAGCCGCGTCTAATATCATAACTCCGCGTCCGACTGTTGGCAATCCAAGACATCACGAATTGTTTCCTTTCAGTTTTATTTGGTGGCTTCCATTCATATTTCCCAAACATGAAACTTCTCGGCTTGGGATTTGATGCTCCCGCCCTGGGCGAAATTGGGAGATCCTGGCGGCAAAGACGCCAATGACATCGGTTCAGGGGACAAACAGCTAAGCTAGGTGCACAGCCAACAAAGCCTTGTCTTGCCTTTTCCTCTTCCTCCCATAATTATCCATGTAGCAACGTCGCCCTTGGTTATGATTGGGGTTGTGTTTGCCGCCAGACCCCCGGTTGTCTCCATGGTGGTTGGAGGCCAGCGACTTCTTCTTTCTTGACTTGACCGTTTTTCGGTGGGCCATCGCACAACCTGAACTCAGTAGCCAGACGCACTGTCTAAATGGACAGAAATTGACCTTTTTTATTAAGTCTCACCCGCCTCGGTGATTTTCTAACTTGAAAAACAAAAACTGATAGTTAATCTCAGGCTCCGCAAAATTTTTGAATTCCGCATTCAGCATTGTAAGGTGAGTGACGACGGCGATATTTTCATTCTCATCACTTAACCTATCATGATATTATCGTCTTACGCCCTGCGCAATGTACTTCCCTGTGTCCCTCGGACTTAAAGATGGCTGCTGAATCTCGTACTCTACTTACACCCACTTTGGCACAACGGTCCTAGCGCGTGCAGCAGTGATTAATTCTTGACGTAGAAGATATATTTGAACCAGTGGTACAGAACATACTAGGGTGGTGTGTCGGTGCCGCCCCTTGTTCCAAGCAAAGACTTGGAACGTGGACATGGAGATGTCACGCCCCACCTCGAACTCGTCATCGTCCCAGTTAATATACAACTTCAAAATCACGGGCAGTCTCGAGTCCATCTCAAAATCATCTGCAGAAGGCTGCAGTTGAGGGTGGCGTCAATGCTCATGGAGGTTTTGCATCTTGGGCGGGGCAGACTGTTGACTCGTATCACAACGAACCACTCCGCGTTCCCATTTCTCGAAATGTTTCTTCTCAACAAACACACAGTGAGTCCAAGTTGACTGACGTTTCATGGTGCAGCGGATCTTTTGCAAACATTGTCATGCGTCACTTGGTTGCAATCCCAATCCAAAAGCCCACAACTGTGTCCTTCATAGTCTTCTGGGAACCAAACGACAAATAAGTTAACAACCCCCAACGGTCAAGGTGAGGAATTGACAGACAATTTCAGACTGTTAAAAAGATTTCAGCTCGCTATTAGCAGCATGTAGCAAATTGTATTATTACTTTTAGCGGTAGACTTTGAATGAGGGCATTCAGGGGCGGGACTCGACCCTTCATATTTTTCAGCTTATAACCCTAACCCTACCCTGGAAGTGCCGCGGAGATGTCATTCTCATTGGAGCAGCTTAGCAATTGTGAGCTGATTCGGCAAAGAGGGACAAAAAAAAGTTTTCTCGTCGGCCAGGCCCTCCCCAAATGGGGCCGGAGCCGAGGAAATGTCTAACACAGGACTCCAGACCTGTGTCGATCGTACGGCCAAACGGCCCATTCAAGGTCATCAATTCGAATCTCGGCCCTAGGAGAGGCAGTACGCGAGAACTTGTCTCTGACGCGGTCGGGACGCCCCGGCTTGTCGGTTCCTCTGGAATTTCCTAACCATGAGG
The DNA here is from genome assembly GCA_027569635.1 of Lasiosphaeriaceae sp. G1095. NCBI lineage: Eukaryota > Fungi > Ascomycota > Sordariomycetes > Sordariales > Lasiosphaeriaceae > Lasiosphaeriaceae sp. G1095. The sequence continues at coordinate 48,089 of JAPDFK010000257.1, read as the reverse complement.
AGAAAAAAGTCTGTCGCTTTGCGGCGCGGAAGATAAAGGATAAATACCAGTGGCAGCTCCAGCTTATCCATCCCAATTTCCATAAGACTCACCAGAGAAGCTTATCTTGACCTCGTTCTCCACTCCGTTTCCCTGACGAATACCCATTCCCCGCCGCCAAGCAGCATCATATCCATCATGGCCCTCACTGACGCCCAGATCGCCATCGTCAAGTCGACGGCACCTGTGCTCAAGGAACATGGCAACACCATCACAACCGTCTTTTACAAGAACATGCTCTCCGAAAACAAGGGGCTTGTCAACGTGTTCAATGTCACCAGCCAGGCAACGGGCCGCCAACCACGTGCGTTGGCTGGCGCCGTGCTCGCATACGCAACCTACATTGACGACCTGCCCAAGCTGGCGCACGCCGTCGAGCGGATTGCACACAAACATGTCTCTCTCCAAGTCACCCCCGCACAGTACGACATCGTTGGCCGGCACCTGATCCAGGCCATCGGTCAGGTTCTCGGGGAAGCAGCCACCCCCGAAATCGTGGACGCATGGACGGCCGCGTACGGCGTTCTCGCCGGCGTGTTCATCAACCGAGAGAGCGACATGTACAAAGCAAACGCGGCCGACCACTGGGTGGGCTGGCGCAAGTTCAAGATCATCCGCAAGGTGGCCGAATCCAGCACCATCACGAGCTTCTACCTCGCGCCCAACGACGGAGGCGAGGCCAGGCTGCCCAAGTACCTGCCTGGCCAGTACGTCAGCGTGCAGCTGCATGTGCCTGAGCTTGGCCATCTGCAGAGCAGACAGTACAGCCTGAGTGAGGCACCGCGCGAGAAGGGCGACTACTACCGCATCAGCGTCAAGCGGGAGGAGGGCGAGGATGTTGGCATCAAGGGTCTTGTCTCCAACCTGCTGCACGCCAGCTTCAACGAGGGCGACGAGGTTGAAGTGTCACATCCGCAGGGCGATTTTTTTGTGGACCCACAAGACAAGGCCAAGGACGGGGTGCCCGCAGTGCTGATCTCAGTCTCGTCGGGAGCGACACCGATGATGGCGATCCTGGAGAGCCTGACAACGAAAGACGAAGGCGCGGTGGCATCGGCGATCACACGGCCCGTGTCGTGGATCCATTCCTCGCGGTCGAGCACGATGCAGCCGTTTGGCGACGCGGTGCGACACATCTGCCGCGACAACCCGCAGGTGGGGGCCAACATCTTCCTGCGCACGGCAGGGTCTGACGAGCGCGTCGGCGAAGTCAGCTACCACTTCGGCGACACACGGCTCGACTTGGGCAAGCTCGACAAGGACGCCGATCTCTTCCTGAACGACCCCAGATCAGAGTACTTCATCTGCGGGCCGGAGCAGTTCATGATCGACACGCGACTTGCCCTGGTTGCCTCGGGCGTCGACAGGGCGAGAATATCCTTGCAGCTGTTCGCAACGGGCGACGTCGCAGACCAATAAGGAGAAGGTATGGGGGACGGCTCGCACCTTAGACAGGTGTAGAGGATGGGAAAGAGGGGACGGGCGACGGAGAGAGGGGAAATGTCATGTCAAGTGAACGCAAGGGCGATAAGTGGAGGGCCTTCGGTGGTTCGGTGGTTCTAGCGGTGAGCTTTTCCTGAGCTTCCCATATTTCTTTTTTTTTTCTTTTGCGCGCAACAAGGCGTTCGGCGTGGTTTAGATCAATTAATGTTTCTGAACTGCTGGCAAGTGGTGTGTGTTGTTCTTGCTGAAAATGGAAATCTCCGACTCTGCATGAAGATAAGTCAAGTGCGTTATTATCTGAGGAATGTACCCTCCTCCTCAAGGTACTTTGGGTATCACGACGTTCTGTGTTTCCCCGTCGCCAGTCATGTTGCCCATGTCAATGTTCCCCGCTGGCACACAGCATTAGCTCGGGGGCGAGTGTGCTCAATATGTTGCGTGTGTTGGAATTGGGGTGTTGCACACGTGTCGGTCCAGGCTGCTCCTTTGTCCCATCACGAATCATGATAAGCTCGGCAACGTCGTTCCTTCCTTTTGACAACGCACTGTCTCGGAGATCGGAAACGACAGGGACCTGGGGGGCACCTGTGGGTAAGGTAGGTGGGTGTGGGCAAGTGCAAACATGCTTTCCCGGGTTGCCCTGCTAGGGAAAGCACTCCCGAAACTGGGCTTGACTGGGCTTGACTGGGCTTGACTGGGCTGGGCTTGCACACGAACATGTCCATTGCTTCCCGCCCCATTGCGCCTCCCTCCCGTTCTGCCGTGCGACTCGGCTCGTCAGCATCACAAATTCTGGCCGTCTTCTGTCGCATGGAATGCGCTACTGCATGCCCCTCACGACCTAAGATGCCTTGGTACTCGTTTGCAACCATCATGGTCAATGTGATATGTTTTAGAGCAACTTCTCACACGCTTGTCCTCGTAGATATGTTCTTTTTCCTCATCACTTCTTCAGCCAGCCACGTCTGGATGTGCTAGCAGCTGGCCTTGACTCGAGGAACATCAGTTCATGCCGCATACGCTGACCACATCCAGTCGCCCGATTGTACCCAAAACAGACAGACCCTCCTCTCTCTTGCCGTATACGTACAAGTTCGAGTCTCAAGACAGTGGGTCCGGAGGGGTCTTGCCACGGAGAGACGAATGAGGTGCTGAATACCGCCGGGCAGCATGGCCGAAAGATGCGCATCGCATGGCGGGAGAGGGCGCTAATTCCCCATCGCGCCCAGAACGTGCTTCCTCATTGGCCCAAGAGAGTGGACTCAGTGCTGCGAGCGTCCCGATCCGGTGCCAAGAGACCTTGTCTTTTTGGTGGCGTCGGCGGACACGTGTACAATGAGCGCAACCCTACCTCTTTCGGCAACGATTCTTCCGGCATGACCGAGGCGGCCGGCAGCCAAAAGCTCGGGATGGTTGGCGGGAGCCTCACCAGTCCCAACTCGCTCCTCAGCCAAGAGCCACCACACCTGCAAGTGAGTAGCGGCAGTCCCCGAACGGACGAGCAACCAGCCAACAAGCCGGGCGATGACGGCTGCACCCCCCCTGCCAACAAAGGACAGGAGCCTTCTTTTGAAATCTCCGGTCAGATCTGTAAGTTCACACTCACTCGGCCCCCATCTGCAAAAGAATCGGTTCTTGCTTGCTCCCGTGGTAACCGAGGAGATCGAGAAGAGGGAAAACGGCGGCGGGCAATCGTGGAAATAGTGGTGGTTGTTTTCCAAGCGAGCCTATATTTACCCTGGTGCATGCTGTTGCTTGCCCCGAAAGGAAAACGAGCGACATGAGCGAAGGTCTGGTCTGGCAATTATTCTATTTTCAGGTAAAGGCCCGATCCGGCACCGGACACCACAGCCCGGCGTCGGGAGCGGGGAAGACAAAGAAAGGAAGGTAAGCCCAGAGAGAGACCCTTTTGGTATATGTAGGGACGTGTTGAATCCTATTAGCGCCGAGCAGTGCGCATAATCATGCACGACAAGCAGGCTCGCTATTGATTTTGTCTCCAGCTGTTTGGCCAACTGCTGCTGGTCTTTATTAGTCTCTGCAGTTCAATATGCAATTCCAGTGCTTCCGGGGTCCTTCGCGATTGGTCGCTGGACATTGTTGCCAAGCCATGACCACACACCATGAACACGTCGGTACAGCCCACTGGACCAATCCAGTACCGCCCTCGCACTTCCCTTTGCATGTCATGTCATTACTCAATCCCCATTAAGATATTGGCAACAACTTTTACGCAAGAAGAGTCGAGATTAGTCCCCCCCCCCCCCGGTTGGCGAGCCGCATGTCCGGACACTACTGTGTTGTTGTACATGAATTGAACAAGTACAACGTTCCACGGATTTGCATTGCATGCTTCTACATGAAGGGATGTCCCTAGTGGTTCTTGCACCCGCCGGGGTGGGGGAGGGCAAGGTAGGTAGGTAGGTAGGTAGGTAGGTACATGTACTGGCTAGTGTAAGCACCTAAACTGAATGGCAATTACTTTGCCTATGCATTCCCCCCCCCCCCCCCCAATATCAATTCGTGGGATGAAAGCTAAGCGTGATCAAATATGAGTGCAGCTTGTTCACGACATCTCAGATGTATGGCAATCAAGGTTCTTGCCAGCCAAGATTCACAGGACAAAGCGATTATATCACATCGTCGACGACAGCAATATACGGAATCTGGACGGTCGACCAGAGGACCATTGTCTGCCCACTGGACACTGGATAAGTTTCGGATCGCTTCGGAATGCAACGGAATTTGGAAATCATTCCCAACAGCAGCGACCGCCTTCTGACCTAGCGCCTGCCTTGGTATAAATAAATAAAGTGGAGGCGAGCATGCATGGTCTTTCGATTCACCCAAGTCTCGGCTCGCTCCTAAGTAGTTCCAAACTTCCAGTACTGTCCCAAGCGGCCGTCACTTGGGATGGGATCCACTCGGCTAGCACAGTTTCCAACCAGGGTATGTAGGTATCCACTTTACTCCCCGCCGCCGTTCGTCCCATGTTTCCTTCCAGTCGCTCGGGACAATATGGTCGCCGCTGGATGCGAGACACGCGCAGCTCTTAGGTTGGCAACGTCATGATCTTATAGGTTACCGCCAGAATTCTGCCTGCAGTAGGATATGAGCTACATGTGGGTGAGCGGCGGATGGTGATCATATATGGCTCTCCGCGTAATACTCTTGGCGCATATTCACCAGCACCAACACTCGCCTGATATGATTCCATGTATAGCGGCATGTGCTAAGGCAGGCAGACAGGCAGGCAGGCAGTCAGTCTGGTGCGTCTTGGGAATGATCGGATCATCTGCTATCATGATGCGAGGTCGCGGGCGTGGTGGGTAGTGACGGCCGCAGCAGACTCGGGCTGCATGAGCAAGCTCAAGTACTATTGGTGATGACTACCTAGGAGGTACACGGGTACCACTAAGTATTATGGGGCAGAGGCATTGAGTGCAGCTGCGAACTGGGGATTTGTAGCGTCTGTCTGTTTCGTAAGTTGCTCGTCATCCACAGTCTGGGGGTATATAAATCGACATGCGGCCTCACCGAGGTGCTTTGTGGGACATACATGATACCCCCTTGCTTTCCAATCTGCCAGTGAGCAAACATCTGCAGGTAATTAATTACCTTACCTAGTCTTCCTTGAGAACGGAGACACTCTTGAAACAGCTTGTCTGTCTGTCTTCTTTGTGCCACGCAGCAGCAGTGGGTACTGAGTACTTTACCTACCCACTCTTCATCCGAACTCCTCTGCCTTTTGGGAAGTCACGATCCCCTCACCCCCACTGGCCCACACCGCGTCCTCACCTTGGCGGCACCACGAGCGGCCACGCTCCTGCCCTCCCTCGCGCCTGCCAGAAAAATCTTCAACCTTCCTGCCGACCCCTCAAGGTTCTTGGCGGGGCATCAAGTCAGCAGGCTTTTTAAGGGCATGTGTGCTTGCCGCTTTCCTTCCCTTCACCACCACCTTTCTTTTTGCACTGGCTTTCATTTTTGCAATTAGCTTACCGTTCTCTCCTCACACTGCAGACCCGGCGTCCTTCTTTTTGCATCGCAGATTCTGCATCAATCGGATTTCTTCCCTCTCTTGCAGACCTAGCAGCCGGTATTCTACATTCTTTTCGACCTTATCATCGTCTCCCTCGTTGTGTCTACTCGTCGAGATACCTTTGTCTTCTTCTTGTACTGCCTCATCATGGCGTATAAGAACCCCACATCCGAGCCCATTGCCATCGTCGGCAGCAGCTGTCGTTTCGCAGGAAGCGTCACCTCTCCGTCGCAGCTCTGGGATCTTCTCTCCCACCCTACGGATCTCTCGGTCGAGGTGCCTTCGGACCGCTTCAACATCAAGGCCTTCTATCATCCCGATGGCGAGTATCACGGTACGACGAACTCGCCCAAAGCCTACTTCCTCGACCAAAACCACCGCGTCTTTGATGCTAGCTTCTTTAATATCACCCCCAAAGAGGCCGAGGCCATTGACCCTCAGCAGCGCATGCTGCTCGAGGTCGTGTACGAGGCTCTCGAGTCTGCCGGCTATACCCTTCAGCAGTATGCAGGCGCCAATGTTGCTGTCTTCACTGGCCTCATGACGGCCGACTACGACACGCTCTCCCAGCGCGATGACCTCACTGCCAGCCAGTACTACGCCACGGGCAACGCACGATCGATTGTCTCCAACCGCATCTCCTACTTCTTCAACTTCAACGGACCTTCCATGACGATCGACACCGCTTGCTCTTCAAGTCTTGTTGCTCTCCACCAGGCGGTGCTCAGTCTCCGGTCAGGCGAGAGCGAGATGGCATGCGTGACGGGCGTGAACCTCATCATCACCCCTGAGCAGTTCATCGTCGAATCCAACCTGCACATGCTGAGCCCCTCGGGTCACTGCCGCATGTGGGACGCCGGCGCTGACGGTTATGCGCGTGGCGAAGGCGTTGCTGCCGTGTTCATCAAGCCCCTGAGCAAGGCGCTTGCCGATGGCGATCGAATTGAAGCCATCATCCGCGAGACGGGCGTCAATTCCGATGGCCGCAGCAAGGGAATCACCATGCCTAACTGGGAGGCACAGGCCCGTCTGATCAAGGACACCTATCGCCGCGCCGGTCTCAACTCCAAGGCCCCTGAGGATCGATGCCAGTTCTTCGAGGCCCACGGAACGGGCACCAGTGCTGGCGATCCAAATGAAGCTCGAGCCATTGAGGACGCCTTTTTCGGCCATGCGACCACATCCACCAAGGCCATCAATTCGGACCAAGCCCACGACGGCGCTGGTCAGGCACCGGTTAACTCAACCGTCGTTGCTGGCGAGCATACCCACTCTTACCACCATGCTCACCACCAGCATTCCGAACTGCCAAAGCCAGTACCCCCGGAGACGGTCGCACCTCCAAAGTTGCTAGTCGGATCCGTTAAGACTGTGATTGGCCACACAGAGGGTGCAGCTGGTTTGGCCGGTTTACTGAAGGTGGTGGAGGCAATGCACCACGGCTCGGTAGCTCCCAACCTCCACCTCGACAAGCTCAATCCCGAGGTCGAGAAGTACTACAGCCACCTCCTTGTCCCTACCCAACCACTCCCTTGGCCCCAGGTTCCCGCCGGGCAGCCGAAAAGGGCCAGCGTCAACTCATTTGGATTTGGCGGCACCAACTCGCATGCCATTGTCGAACAGTACGTCCCAGAGCTGCACGACGAAGCGGCAAAGATGTTTTGTTCCGACCTGGTGGTGGCACCCAAGGGTGTCACCTCGACCTGCTGTGTCCGCCACGGCCAAGTCTCACTGCCACTGGTCCTTTCAGCGGTCTCTCAGAAGTCACTGGCTGTACTGGCCAAGCGCTATCGCGATTTCCTCCTCCGGAGCCAGGACCTGTTACATTGCGAGGAGGTGGCTTGGCATACCTATGCCCATCGAACGGCTTTTCCTTTCCGACTGGCCGTCACTGGAACTTCGACTTCAGAGGTAGCCCGGAAGCTAGACGCCTTGGTCGAGAAAACCGAAAAGTCCTCTGCCGCCACCATTGGCATTCGTGCTCGGCCTGACGACGAGCAAACCAAGATTCTCGGTATTTTCACGGGCCAAGGTGCCCAATGGGCTACAATGTCTAGCGGCCTGTTGCGAACCAGCGAGGTTTATGCGAACACCATTCGACGCCTTGACAAGATCCTTCAGGACTGTTCTCACCCGCCCACTTGGTCCCTGGAGCAGGAGATCCTTGCTGAGGAGGGAATCTCGAGAATCCAAAAGGCAGCCATTGCCCAGCCGCTTAGCACTGCTCTCCAAATTGCACTTGTCGATCTTCTCCGCAGCCTCGGCATCGCTTTTCACACCGTTGTCGGCCACTCTTCGGGCGAGATTGCCGCCGCCTATGCCGCCGGTCGAATCTGTGATCGCGATGCCATCCTGATCTCGTACTACCGCGGCTTGTACGCGCACCTCGCATGTGGTGCCAGCGGAGCAAAGGGTAGCATGGTTGCCATCGGCGCATCAAAGGAGGAGGCCGCTGAGTTGTGCGCAAGGAAGCAGTCCTGTCATGGTATTTGCATCGCAGCCAGCAATGCCTCGACAAGCGTCACGCTCTCTGGTGACATCGACGTGGTGCAACAAGTTTGTAGCGAGTTTGGCGAGCAGCAGAAGTTTTTTCGGCACTTGCACATCGATACGGCCTATCACTCTCCTCACATGGAGCTTCCGGCCGTCAAGTACCTTGAGGCTTTGTCGGCTTGTGGCATCTCCCCACTGGCAAAGGGCAATGGCACAGCCTGGGTGTCCACCGTCTACGGCTCGGGCGAGCCTGATGTGGCAGAACTTGAAGCATCGTACTGGAAAGACAACATGGTCAAGCCCGTTCTCTTCTACGAGGCTGTTGGTACTGCGCTTGGGCAACAAGACCCTTTCGATTGCGTCATCGAGGTCGGACCTCATCCCTCCCTCAGGGGCCCAGCAACACAGACCATGAAGGAGAAGCTCGGTAACACCATTCCGTATTCTGGTCTTCTCGATCGCAAATTGGACGATCGTGTTGCATTTGCCGACTTCCTTGGCTGGATGTGGACTCAATTTGGTTCATCATCGCCTCAAATCCGGCAGTTTGTGCTCGGTTCTGTGCACCCAGACCTGGCGCACAGCAGCCTCGAAAACACCCCCTTCTATCCATGGGATCACTCGCAAATCCATTATCGGGAATCTCGCATTTCCCGGCAATACCACTTCAAGACGCACGCGCCACACGAGCTTTTGGGTGTCCGCACCCGAGACGATAACGAGTATCAGCTGCGATGGCGCAATATCCTGAAGTACGACAGGCTCCCCTGGGTGAAGGGCCACGGCTTCCAAGGACAGGCATTGTTGCCAGCCTCAGCATACCTCATCATGGCTGTGGATGCCGCAAGGGTGGTCTTGGCAGGCCGCCCAGCGTCTGTCGTTGAGCTCCAGGACTTGAGATTCCCAACTGGTATCATTCTTGAACCCGACACGGTGGGCGTCGAGACCCTGTTCTCCTTGACTATGGACCAAGGAAAACGCACATCGTCGACTATCGAAGCCTCATTCAATCTCACTTCTGCCATCGCGGACGGCAGTATTTCGATGAAGAAGAACTTCAGCGGAAAACTCCGGATCGTCCTTGGTGAGCCAGATGCCCATGCGTTGCCAACCCGGCCGCAGGATCGAGCCGAAACCCTTCATACCAGCCCAGAGGCATTCTACGAAATAATGGTCGGGACTGGGCTTGTGTATACGGGGCCTTTCAAAGGACTCACCTCGCTGGATAGGAGATACAACTTCGCATCGGGAACGGCTAAGAAGCTTCATCCGGAAGACACAACGAGATTGAGCATCAGCCCTGCGACTCTGGACAGCTGCCTTCAGACTGCCTTTGTTTGCATCTCATCTCCTGGCGACAACGCCATCTGGACCTCGTTCCTTCCTAAGAAGATCGAGCGAGTCCGGTTCAACATGGCCCTCTGTGACATTCAGGGCCCAGATGAGATGCTTGCTATCGACACTTACCTGACGGACGCACATCCAATTACCCGAACGGCAGCGGCCTCATTTACAGCAGAAATCGACGTCTTCGATGCAAGCGGCCACATGGAGATTCAAATCGAAGGGCTTACTGTTGGTTCCTTCAGCTCGACGAAGCCCGAGGACGACTACGAGCTGTACTTGACCACAGTCATGGACGTTGATCCCGAGGACGAGATTATCTCTGCATCTCTCTCGGATATCCACTCCTCCAGTCCAATGCTAGTTGAGAGCTGTGAGCGAGTTGCGTCGTTCTACTTTGATATTGCCGCTCTCCGCCGCCTTTGCGATACATCGCAGCGCATTTTCACGCCAGCCTCCTCATACACGGACCTGCAGATTGCCATGAAGGCATGGCCCAAGGAGACAGACAAGACTTTGGACCACTTTATTCGGACTTCTCCGTACTTCACGACTCTCGACTTTATCCGTAGCCTGGGTGAAAACCTGCCAGATGTTCTCATGGGCATGTTGCCGACTGTTGTCGAGGAAGCACATCAGCTCGTGGGATTCCAAAACCACATTTCTCGTGTCGCTCGCCAGATTAGTCACAAATACCCGCGCATGAACATTCTTGGGCTTACAGATCCCGAAATCGGCCTCACCGAGCATGTGCTCTCGGGCCTGAAGGACGCCTTCCTCAACTTCAGGGTTGGGGCCAAGCCGGAGAAGAATCTTGCGGACCGGATTTTGCTCAGCGAGTCGGCCCGCAAAAAGATCATGATCGACACGGTCGACTTTGAAGCAGAAGAGATTGACAACATCTCTGGACCGCATTACGACATGGTAGTTCTCACGACAAGCATCATTCCGCCCCACAAGACGCACTCCGTGCTTCGAAAGGTCCACCAAATGATGCGCCCTGGAGCCTTCCTGCTTCTTGTCGATATTTCTCGGAGTCCGCTTAAGGACCGGATTCGGCGATGTGCCAACCTCCATCAAACCGGTTCAACTGGTGATGGTATGGGTGGTCTCACGACCCCCCCAGACTGGCCGGACGTTCTCGACGTCTGTGGGTTCGGGCATGCAACTAAGAACTCGCAACAGTACTACCCCCCCGGGTTTTCACTCACGATTCGACAGACGGATTCTCACGAGAAGCATTTGAGCCTCCGCCCGTTTGCCCACCTGCCCAACTCCCATCATGTGCCGCATGCCCACCTTGCAGAGCGGCTCCTGATCGTTGGAGGAAAGCAGCTGTGGACGTCGCTCATCGCCTCTGCAGTTTGCCAGGCCCTTTCACCGCAGTGTGGACAAATCACAACAGCCGAGACACTTGATCACGTCAACCGTGCTTCCATTGCGTCCTACTCGGCAGTCATTTTGCTCAACGATATCGATGAGCCTATTTTGGCAAACATGACGACTGCTCGTATGGAGATGATGAAGCAACTGCTCCGGCCCCAAATGGTCATGCTGTGGGTCACCCACAATGCCCGAATTTACAACCCGGATCATGCAGCCTCGTTTGGTTTTGCTCGCACTTTGATCGCCGAGACTCCGGGCCTGGTCTTGCAGATGCTCGATCTTGACACAATCGATACTTATCCAGCGGTAAATGCGGTTTCTGAGACCTTTGCGCGGCTCTCACTGCATGTTGCAGGCCACAAGCGAAACGAGCACGACTTGAAACCACTCTTGGTTTACGAGCCGGAGATTCACATAGAGAACGGCCATCGTCTCATTCCGCGTGTGCTCCCTTTGAAGGAGGCAAATGATCGCGTCAATGCTCCTCGGCGAGTTGTTTCGCATGCTGTGAATACCCTCGAGACTCTTGTTGAGATCGTCCTCGCCGAGTCCGAGCATTCCCCGAGCAAATACGAAACCAAGGTTGGCAAGATTGCCGATTTGCAATCGTCCTCTACACCTGGCGAATCAACAATTCAGGTGGACTACAGCACGGCAGATCTGCTGAACGTGGGACTGACGAACTCTGCTTATGTCTGCCTCGGACGCGATACCACAACTGGCAAGACTCTGGTCGTCCTTTCGAAATCAAATGCCTCCTACATCGCGACACCAGCGCATTGTATTGCCAATATCTCGCCGGGCTCTTTCAATCAGCCAGTCTTTGTTGCTTTGTTGGTTCGATATCTCGCGGCGCTCACCATGGCGAACATTGTCCAGGACAAGCCGGTCTTGCTCGTAGAGCCGGATGCCATGTTTCAAGAGTGCGCCAAGGATATCCTTGTCAAGCGTGGTATCTGGTTTCGAGTATGTGCGACGGACGCGACGCGATGCCGACTCACTCCAGGGATGACTTTCCTTCATCCCCGGTCCTCCACGCGAGAGATCAAGGTTCTATTCCCTCCGAATGGCACGTGCGTTTTCGACTTCCTGCCAGAGTCGAGTGAGATCTCCGATATCGTGGTCAAGGCATTGCCGACAAACTGCCAATATCACTCGCGATCAACACTTTTAGCCTCTGATCATTGCCAGCTCCACCAAGACCCAAGCCTTGCGGACAAGATCTGGGCTGAGGCCGTGAGCCTTGCTTTGTCCAAGTCGGAGAACTGGAATTTGGACATCGAACCCCCATTGATGCCGATCCCTGACCTGCTCCAGGTGGCGAAGTTGACGCCACCTTTCCAGATCCTGGACTGGAGGGCTGAGCGTTCCGTTTCACATCTCACCAAGCCATTTGCCGGAAATGCGCTTTTGCATCCAGATAAGACTTACGTTCTGATTGGACTCACAAGAGATTTGGGACAGAGCCTGTGCACGTTGTTCATTGAGCAAGGCGCACGAAACCTCGTGTTGGCGAGCCGCAATCCACCGAAGCAGCATCCGAAGTGGCAAGATAAACTGCTGTCAGAGGGCATCAATGTCCGGTTCGAAGCACTGGATGTTACGAAACCGGAGCATGTGGTGGCCTTCAAGAACAATCTTGCCGCCACCATGCCGCCTGTTGGAGGTGTTGTCAATGGCGCTATGGTTCTCGAGGACAAGGTGTTCTCCGTTATGTCATTGGAAACTCTCCAGCGTGTCATGGGACCCAAGACAATTGGCTCCAAAAACTTGGACACCGTCTTCGACTCTCCTGATTTGGATTTCTTTATTATGACGTCGTCCTTTGCGGCGATTGGCGGCCATGCCGGACAGTCCAACTATGCGGCTGCGAATATGTACATGAACGGTCTAGCCGCTTCTCGACGCCAGCGCGGGCTCCCGGCATCCGTCCTCAACATTGGAGTCATTTACGGTCTCGGATTTTTGCACCGCGAAAAGGATGGCCTCTACGAGGGTCTTGAGCGCGAGGGATATCCACCCATCTCAGAGCGAGACATTCACCACATGTTCATTGAGGCCATTGCGGCAGGCAGGCCTGTTCTTTCCCAGGTTGCTAATGTCACCACGGGACTGCGACGGTATCCTGCCACGCGCCCAACTCTTCATTGGCACAACGACCCACGGTTCTCACATTACACACTCCCGGAGGACGACAGCGACGCCAGCACTGCGTCCGGCGGAGAGCAGAAGAAGAGCTTAAAGGAGCTGTTGGTCGGCGCGACAACCCGATCTGAACTCGTTGATGTGCTTGTACCTACATTTACCACGCGCCTAGAGGGTCTTCTCCATATGCCAGAGGGTGCCGTTCATGGCGACAACAGCATTGCAGAGTTGGGAGTCGACTCGCTGGTTGCGGTGGAGATCCGATCCTGGTTTTGGAAGAACCTGGCACAAGACGTTGCCGTCATGAAGATTCTTGGCACGCCGAGCATTACGAAGCTGTGTTTGGAAATTGCCGATACCATTTTCGACAGCAGGGTCACCGAGGTCAAGCTGCTGGAAGTTGAGATGGCTCTTGACGGAGAGATACCGACACCTGTTTCCACGGTCTTCGACGTGGACCCGATGGAAAAGGTAGTGGAGGCGTCTAGTGTTGTCTCTTCGCTGCTCTCCCCGGGAGGTCACCCTGACCATTCCGACCAGAAAGTCGTGAAGGAGTAAGCTCTACCTAAACATCTCTGTGATCGTTGTCCTGTTGGAGTAGCAGGGAATTACTATTATTCCCAATCATATTAATATCACACGCCACTCAGTCTGGTCACATTAATTATCACTCACCAAATCCACACTGTTTGCAGTAGACAGGAAGGAGAAGGGGGATCATGAGGAAATGGGGTGACGGAGGAGAAAATTGGAAAACGCAAAAAAAAATGAGGGGGGGAAACGCTCGTTGATGGCCAGTGAAGCGCAGGCGTTGGAGGATGCGCCATTCATTACTGCAAGACTGATACCCCCTGGATTCCTATTTACTCAATTCCTGCCTTCTCATTTACTGTCCGGCGGATTACACTAGCTTAAGTACTAATTATGTCGTTACCTTTAATACTGTGCATGATTGTGGGCATTGTGCAATGCATCAGTGAGAAAGACGAGTGTTGAGGACGATGTTTGGTGGAGTCGATTAGGTACTAAACGTGTCTTTGTAATATGCGGCATCCCTAGAACTTGGATATATCACCACGGTGAATGATACGATATGACATGGCCTCGCAATCTTGTTGTGGTCGTATTTTGCATGATCTGTAATTAGATGGATGATGATAGATTTTTATGGTATCAAACTGCAGGATTGATCATGGTATATATATCTCACATTATCGTCCATTATCGTGCTGCTTGAAGAAGGCCACAGTACCTGTCTGCCCTTTTCATAATCAGGAGATTCGACAAACATCATTACACAGACTAGATTTCTCGTTCTAATGTTGTGTGAGTTGGATCAGAAGAAGCAGTTCCTTTATCATCGTAATGGACAACGGCAAGGGGGGCTTTTAGGGGTAAAGCTTTGTGTGGGGAATGGGATTTTCGATGGCTGTTGACGGGACATCCATCCCCCCATCTTTGGAGCACGTATCTATTCTACCTAGGTATGATAGTAACTAGTCAACAAATTCTGGGATCCAGCCAACGTGTTGAACATCTTGATGAGTTATATATCTTTGAATTCGAACCCGATGCAAGTCACTTAGGTACTAATTACGATCCGAGTCATTGGGCTTCAATAGCTCGAGGAAAGATGCGAACAATGACCCTACTACCTATCTTACTGATCCAGCCCCTCGAGCTTCGCCTTGATCTGCAGCACCAGCACTCGTGAATAGTACCTGCAAAAGGCAAGGTTCCCTCCATGGAACCAGAAGCCCGGGTGTCCGGTGCCGCGCCAGATGCCGCGCATTTCGCCTTCTTCGTCCCAGCCCCAGACGTCGCCGATCCGATCGGCCAGCTCGTCGCCAAAGATCCCCCTCGCTCGCGTGCGCATGTTATCGTACCCCGTCGCAAAGACAATCTCGTCGGCCTCGAGCTCGGTCCCGTCTGCAAACTTGAGCCCTCGGGGCAGCACCTCGGCGATCTCCTGGCCCTGCTTGACGCTGATCTTGCCGTCGATGATGAGCTGCGATGTGCCCACGTCGATATAGTACCCGCCACCGCGCTGCACGTACTTGGGGAACAGGCCGGAGTCGTTGGGGCCCTTGTCAACTTTGAACCCGGCCCTTTCGAGCCCGGAGAGAATCTCGGCATCGTGCGCGACTTGTAGGGTGGTGAGGTCGACTTGGATGGCCTTGAGGATTTCGCTTGGCCAGCCCCAGACCCAAAGATCGGCATCCTCGACGGGCGGGCCCTCTTCGGCGTACAAGGGGCCGAGGAGGAACTTGAGCGCCGCGTCGCTCGACACGACGCAGGTCGAGGACCGTTGGACCATGGTCACCGAGTATCCGTGCTCAAAGTAGTCCTGGCAGATGTCGTGGGCCGAGTTGCAGGCGCCGACCACGACGGCTCTCTTTTTGCCGCCGCTGCCGGCCACGGCGGCCTCCTTGGCTCCCGGAAAGTCGGCAGAGTGGCAGAGCAGATCGCCCTGGAAGGCGTCAATCCCCGGAACGGAGGGAAAGTGTTTTTTGCCCGACGCGCCGGTGGCCTGGATGATGTGTTTGGGGTGTAACGTCCGGGTTTCGGTCTGGCCGTTGTTATCTGGTCCGTCGCGGCGGCGACGACGGATGGTGACGGTCCATTCCTGTTTGGCGTCATCCCACGACGAAGATTCCAGCTCCGACTTCATCCAGACGTTGAGCTCGAGCGCTTTGGCATAGGACTCGAACCAGTCCCCGAGCATGTCCTTGGGCGTGAAGATGGGCCAGACCTCGGGGAATTTCAGGTACGGGAGGTGGTCGTACCACACCGGGTCGTGGAGGACGAGTTGGTGGTACCGCTTGCGCCAGTTGTCCCCGATGGTGTCATTGCTGTCGATGACCAGCGTGGACACGTTCAGCATCTTGAGACGGGCGTGGGCAGTCAGTCCGCCTTGGCCGGCGCCTGTTTGGTGGGAGACAATGTCAGCGATGTCAATAATTATCAAGACATAGAAAGAAACCCCATACCAATAATTAGGACTGTAGGCTCGCTGTCGACAAAGTCGGCAGTTTCGCGCCTCCTCTCCAGCCAGTTTTTTCTTCCCGGCTGGCCACCGTGCTGGACGCCTCTCGTCCTCATCGGCCCGACGGGCTCTTGGTGGCCGTCGAGTTCCTCGAGGGTCGTAAAAAAGGTCCAAATCTTCCACTGGCCATCTTTTTGGACGAGACGGACAAGGCCGCGGCCCGAGCCATGCTGGGTGGTGACGGTGGTGTAGAAGCCAATGCCCTTGATGTCGCCGGCGGGTGCGAACCCAGCGACTTGTGGCTTACGAAAGTCGGAAGAGGCGTCGATCTCAACCTTGACGAGATGGCATTTGGTGTCGAGGGAGGCCCGGATCTTGTCTCGTCCCTTGAGGGTGTGGAGGTGCCAGGACAGGGCGAGGTGGTCACGCCAGAACCCATCTTCCAAAAACAGACGGGCGAGGGTGTCGTAGCTTGAGCTGGCAAGAGCCTCGTTGAACGACTTTATTATGCTGGCGGCGACGGTGCCAGCATCGACCGACTCGTCTTGGGCGGTTGCTGGCCAGGGATATGGCAGGAGGTTGACTGAGCCGGGTGTGATGCGCTGGCTGGACGCCGCCGAATCGTGCATCGGATCGCCCATGGCCAGTGTAGAGTGGTCTGTAATGGGAAGCCTTTTGTGGTAATATTAAGGGGGAAGGATGTCCCCAAAACCAGACTGATGAGCAGCAAGCCGTGTCGTGGCTTCCCTCTATGATTGTGTGAGGACCGACATGGAATGTCCCACTGTCCCACATCCGCAACCGCAACGCAACCCCTCATCCCGCGCAGCCTGCCTGGGCCCTGGCTGGCCCCCTGGGTGGATCTTGAGTCGCCCAAGTCGACATCTTAGAGGCTGTTTCTCCGTACAACGACGTGCACACTGACACACTACACTGGCACAACAGCACAACAGCACATACGATACACCCAAGTCACTCACGCCTGCCTGCGCTTCGTCGGAATTCTTGACGCTGCAGCCGCTGATCGGCAACGACAGTCCGTCCTCGGGGCGGGGGGGGCTGATAATTGATTACATATCCTGATTACGTCCCAACACATTTCAGCTCCGTGCATTGGGCTGCCTGGACACTGTGTGCGGATACTGTACATGTACTGGTTACAGTTCAGTGCCATTTACGATTTCGTCCGCCAAGACCCCAGGTGACCCCAGGCCCCTTTCTTTTGGTGACATAATTAGCGGACTGTTGCCTCAGGCATTGAACTTTTGCCACCTTTCACGTTGAAACGCGTCGCGAATCTCCAATTTTTTTCATCCAGTTCGTCATCGGCAACCAACAAGGGGGGAGGTTGACGGTCACCACCAGCTCGACAAACCGCATCTCGACAACAAGAAGGTAACGCTCCCCAAAATCCGACCCCAATTCCATTTGGAATCAGTTGCTAACATGATCTGTAGAATAATTAATTCCCTAATTACCTATGTAAAGAGCTAGCCGCGTCCACGGTGCGCCGTGCTCGACCATCACTCCAAATCAAATCACCGCTACTGCTACTTCGGGCCGGCTCACTGTACTCTGCGTACGTCCCTTGTCCACCATGGCCAGGGCCATCATCTCCGGACTTCCAATGGCAATGTCTGCTTGGGGCCGGCTCGCGAGCCAATGCAGGCCTACCACGGCAACAGCCATCATCTCTGTCTCGCTTGTCCCCTCGAGCTCGAGATCATGCGCCTCCGACGCAAAACTTCATGCCCATGGCCCATGTCTCTCGTCACTTGGTACTAAGAGACATCCATCACCACTAGGCCAGCAAAGAATCAACTCGCATCGCATCGCCGAGTCCAAGAACGTCCAAGCAGTCGCCCCACGGTTCGCCGCCAAGAACCACTGCTCCCATCCGAGCCCCCCCTTGCTTCCCAGGCTACAACCGGCCTGTGCTGCCACCACGAGGTCCTCATATCGCACCTTTTCTTCCAGTCCCGAGTCACACCCCCCCGACGTCCCCTCGTCAGAATCGCAACCCGAAGTCATCTCTTCTGAATCATCACCCACCGTCATAAAGACCTGTCAAACGCCTGGTTGTGGGTTGTCGACGTCTGGTGTGAGAAAATTCTGTGTCTCTTGCCTGCGTAAAAGAATTTGTCAAACGCCTGGTTGTAAGAACCTGAGTTATCCTCGGAAACTCTGTCTCACTTGCCACCCTCAACCGTGTGAAACACCTGGTTGTGGGGGGCCGAGGTATGGTACGTCAAGATTCTGTTCCCCTTGCCAGCCTACACGTATCTGTCAAGCGCCCGGTTGTGGGAAGGTGCATCGAAATACTACAGCGTCAAACCTTTGTTTTCCCTGCCGCGCAAAAAAAATGGCCAAGACCTGTCAAACAGTTGGTTGTGGGGCCTTTTCAGGCACAAATCGCTTCTGCCGCGAGTGCTCGAGGAATTGGGGGAGGAAAAGGTGCCAAGTACCAGGCTGTAGCAGGTTATCGAGTTGCTCACATATTTGCATTATTTGCGCGGCGAAGATCGTGAGCGGCGCGATTGATACCGCAACGATCGAGCCCGTGCTGGCGTTGGAGAAGGAATGCGTATTGGACGAAGTAGTTAAGGAACCTCCAAACCCGTGGCAAGATTGGGGAGGAGGATTATGAGGACGACGAAGAAGAGGAGGGAGAAGAAGAGGAGGAAGAAGAAGAAGAAGAAGAAGAAGACGCTCGTGTCAAGCACGGAACCACCTACCGGCATGGTGCTGGGCTCGGAGCTATATTCTTGTTCCCTGAGTTGCCGAGAGCAACACTACGAAGCGACGGGCTGGATTGCGTAGGAATAAAGGCCCGTGCTGGCTTAGTCGTGGGCGGCCGCCGGTTTATTTATACACATGCATTGTCCGTATGTACCTAGCAAACACCATCAGTACACTATTTCCTTTTTATCTATATTTCCGATGCCAACAAAACAAAACCCAGGCAGCAAACAACTTGAAGAAATACCCATGCCAGGTGACGAGGATATCCAGTTCCAACGAAGAAACTTTAGCACTATATGCAGGTGTCTTGACCAACATGGAATATCACCATTATCCAACAACTGCATGTGCCTTGAAGTCTTTCCGCTTAATTACCTATGTACTGAAGGGTTCAAATTTTGGTCGTACTACTACATATGCAGCATGCAGCCAAGACAACAAAGTCCGGTTGTATATTAATCTCACTGCCGACCGACCTGCCTCTGTAATAGATATTTTTGTACCATTGGGTCGGAGACCCCGCGCCATATTACTCCCTAGGCGCCCAGAAGACGGCCGAAAACCCCAAAGTTTGGCCTCAAGGTTTCATCTCACATCATTCACGAACGTAATCTACCTGCCTAATTACCCACCTACCCGTGACCATGTGAGCAGAACAATCCCGCGGACGATATACTCTTTACCCCTCAGTCTTGTCTTGGCCTTTTGCCCAACTTGAAGTCTGGTGATGTCAGAGCCGAAGGGAGTGTGGGCCCCCTCGAAGGTGTTTGTTTCCTTCAACGAACTCAGCTTTCTCTTATTTTCTTTGTTGCTCAGATAGATATTCACTTTGCTCAATATAGTACAGTATTATATTAATAGCTCAAGTTGGGTATAATTATAGCTTTGTGGAGGACCTGTAATATGTGGGGCGGTACTGGGAAGTTTTACTAATAACACAGTCAATTGTTTTCCCCGGAAGAGTCAATGGAACGACGAGAGACTGGAAGTATAAGAAAATGATGTAATACCGCAGTCAGTCCTCGTTTTAATCAACAGCTAGATTAACTCGACAACCAACCTGAGTCAGCCTTATGGGACCCGTTCATTTAAAAATTTGGCTCCGACTCGCCAATTCACGCCGCTTACCACCTTGGCACCTTGTTAATATGTTGGTTGGCTCTTAAAGAGTTTTCGTCTCTTTTATGTGATGTGTTACATTACAGACGGCGAGGGAGAGTAACATATGAAGAAGAGGCGCAGGAAAACTGAACGGAAAAGCTGTTGACAAATCACTATGTAGTTTAGATTCCATCAAGTACTGCTGGAGACAATAGCTAGCGAACCCGTAATATTCTTCGAGCCTGGAAGCGGAGAATCTTTTTAGCTAAATTAGACAGATGACAGCTCAACCTCACAATGGTCATTGCCGGGGCTGCTCGCCGTCTTTCTGATTGCCTTTAGTGATTGCCTACCTAGTCTCAGTTGTATGCTTTTGTTACGATGTATTGGGGGCTGTTCCCTCGCCACTTCTTTCGCAATCAGATCAGGCAGGTAGTACAGCCAAGGAAATAACTCAACCAGGCAGCATGACGAGCTGATTATAGCATTAGAAGAGACAAAACTGACAATTCACGCCGGAGGTGCCGGGAAATATTGATTAGAGCTTCATCTGGCGGCTTCTTGTGACCAGAAACAGATGCTCACGAAATCCAGAGTATGTGTTGGGTATTGCTGAAAGGGGCTGAGAACGAACACGTCAGTCAGACTTGGCCTTCTTGGCACAACAACAAAGCGACTGAGATACACGCCAAGTTGATATTCAAAGCTATTTTGGTGAATATCAAGCTGAATCTCTTATTACCGGAGAACTTGCAAGTTCTGAACCACAGCGCGTAGGTATGCTCAAATTTCGGCCGAAAATAGAAGTCGTAGGAATGATGATGTGAGATCGTGCTGTGGAACTTTTGGTCGCGTAGCAGCAAACAAACAGGTCAGCAACAAAGCGCTGTGTGACCATCTAGAACTGAGTCGAACAAGACTTGGCGAGAGACTTATTAACTTCTCAGTCTTGGGCAGCTATAAAGACCTGCAAATTGCCCTCTCCAACAGCTTCTCGAATTCACCAACCGCAGCAATCATCTTCACAGCCTCATCTCAGCATCTTCCACAGTTCAACACTCAACTCCCTTCAGCCCCTCCAAACCAACACCCAAAATGCATTTCACCACCATCACCAAGGCCATGGCCACCATCCTCCTCGCCGGCAGCGCCGCCATGGCTTCGCCAGTGGACACCTCGTCCTACGAAATCACCTCGGACAGCGCGGCTCCTCTCGCGGCGCGCGCCCCCGCCCAGCTCATCAACCTCTGGGACCAGACCGGCTTCGTCGGCCTCAAGTACACGGGTACGGCTGAAAAGGGCGCCTGCGTCAACTTGCCCAGCAACTTCAACAACATCGCCTCGAGCGGCAAGGCCGTCGGCACCGTCCGGTGCACCATCTGGGACGCCGCGGGCTGCACGGGCAACCCGTCCTTCACCTTCAATAGCGGCGGTGCCAACTTCCCCTCGACGCTGAACAACAAGGCGAGCAGCTGGAAGTGCGTGGCTTGAGTGGCCAATGGCGGTGGACATGAGAGTTGAGATGCGGTAAACTGCTTTGGTCATGTTCTGTGACTGACGGCGTCTGCCTATTCTTCACTCAAAAAGTCCGAGGAAAAAGGGAGTCAAGGTGGAGAAAGAAAAGGAAAGAGGGAAAACCAACAGCTGCATGTCAAGAGCTAGCGCAATCTCAGCAATTGTGCTAGTGGTTCGATGTCTGTTGTCCTTTGATTGCGTTTTTGGTGTGGCACATTTTTCTTGTACACTCGTTATTCAACTCATTTCGTCCTTGTCTTTAGAATTGAATCGGGCCCTTTTCACTTGAATTAATGCACTCTCAAGCTTTTAGAAATGCACGTTGTGGAATTTGTCTTTGACAAGCTCTTCCGTTGTGCTTCCAGTCAAGAAAAGGTAATATGGACAAAACATGACCCTGACCTGGTCTTACCCTGCATTTCAAATTCACCCTCTCAGTGCGAGTGGTTAGCCTCTTGCTAGCATTTGTAATTAATGGATGAAGGAAATGCCCATTTCGAAATGGATCAAAGCCCAAGCAAGCCCCTATTAATTATATTTACTTGTGTCGCCCTCTTTTGCTGGGCGACAACGAAGAACCAAAGGGGGGCCAAACGCCCCCCCCCCCTCCACCTCCCCTTCAATTCCTCTCGTACACAGATTGGATATGTTTCATGTGAACCGTTGACAAGCCGTAGTTCAAAAGGCGAATTGGGTGAAACGGCATTGTTCGGGAAGATGAAGCCAGGGGGCTGTGCTCATGACCAAAACAACACGGGAACTTGGTACCTATATAGGTAGGTATCCAACATCTCTTTGGCCAGGCGGTTTCATTGGACATTCCCCACATGATGCGCCCGCAAGGCTTTTTTTTCCCTTGTCCTTTTTTGGGCCAGTCATGCATGCGGGCCCAGGATTCACATCACAGCTAAAAAAAAACGGCTGCAGAAAAAGCGCCATTTTAGCTTCAAGCTGCGCCTCCCTGATTTTATTTACTTTGACGGAATCTCACTTCATCAATCCCCTTTCACCATCATCTTTCAACAGACTTTCAACGTCGGTATCGAAGGCCCTCGGCCAACTCGGAATCACAATTTCAGATGGATCCTGCCGGCATCGCCGCCCTGACAGGGACCTGTGTTGCCATCACCCGCAACGCAATCAGCTTTGCCGCCGAACTCAACGATGCAGTCACACGCGCGCGGGAACTGGACGTCGACATCGCGGCCATCACCGCGCGCTCCCGCGTCCTCAATCTCGCGGCCGAGCATCTCCGGGCCTGGCTGGACGCCAACGGGACGCGGCTGCAGAGCTCTGAGCGGGACGTGGTTCGCGAGTCGCTCGAGGCCTGCGACCACCTGGTGGCAAGCCTCGAGCAGGTGGCGGGTCGGACTCGGCGGCAGCGGCGGGGAAGGAGCCGCAGTTTCGTGAAGAAGTTGCTTTTTGTCGTCTTTTCGCAGCCGAGGCTTGACAGGTATTCGAATGCGCTCAGTGATCAGATTTTGTCTTTGAATACGATTTTGCAGGTGGTGAATTTGTAAGATTGTCGTCGTTTTTTTCTCTTTTTCTCTTTCTATCTCTCTCTCTCTCTCTCTCTCTCTCGCAAGAGTTAATTAGCTAATGTCACTGGCACAGAGAGGGAAACTCGATCAGACAAAAGGTTCTGGAGGCAGATGAGACACAGTCTCTCCTCAAGAGTGCAATTGCCTCGGCATCAAGCGTGGCCAGCCATGTATCTGCTCTCTCCGAGTCGATCGAGTCGGACAACGAATCCGAAACCGCATCCACAACCGGATCATTGGATTCTGGCTTCGTCGGGTCCGAGGCGGCAATCCGTACGCCCCTGACTCGAAGCGATCTGAAAGTTTTGACTGGTAATATGAAATCTGGGCCCTCAGGTTACATTACAGTGACGGACCTTCGTGGCACCGGTCCCGGGGAACAAAGCACCAGTAATACTCGTATTCCAACTCGAAACTCGAGAGAGAGGCGGACCAGGTCCAGCCGGTCGTCTGCTGCTTCCATCTCCGTTCCTGACATGACAGGAGACGCTCTTGGTGGTGGACAAAAGGCCAGAGTGCCGCCACGGCCACGCCGTCGCAAAGCCGAGGACCACCAAACCGCGGCTCCAAAGGTGATGTCGTCTGGCCCGCGAACACGAAACACAGGGGATGGCGACGACCCCGGACACGACTCTTCCAGTTCATCCGACAGCCAAGGCACCGCCAGGCCGCCCAGCAGGGCCAACAGCCCCCCCAGGGGATTTGGGGGTGGCCCTCGAGGTAATAATGAGCCAAGTGAGGGCCCAGACGATGGTGATGACGCAGACGACCAGGCCAGCGTCGCGGATTCGGTGGCCACAATCCACGAACGGCTGAAAGAGATTCACTGTTCCGTCATACTAAGCTCGACGACGGCGGGGGGTGGTTCAAATGACGACGGACGAGCGGATCCACGCGATCCGACCGATATCATGCAGGAGCTCCTGGGTCTCATCCAGGAATACCGCGCCGTCTGCAACGGCAACCCGGGCATCAGGTCCTCCTCCTCACGCCTGCGAAGCCTGGACGACGAGATCCAGCGACTCATCGAGGAGATCCAGCGCCACATTACGGCGGCTGCATGTGGCCAAAGTACTTCAAACTTCAGCCAGGGCAGCGAAGAGGACCGCATCCTAGCCGGAAACGACATCCACGCCCGGACAGCCCGCGGCGGCGAGACGGCCTTGCATATCGCGGCCAAGAGACTTGATGTGCGTGCCGTCAGACGGTTCATTGCCCGTGGTGCGGACCTCGAGGGTACCGACGACCGGGGGATGACGCCCCTTTTGTCCGTGAGATACTCGTCGCCGCGAAAAAAAGTCGGCGAGGTAGTTGCCATACTGCTTACAGCCGGCGCTGACGTTCAAGCTTTGGCTCAGTCCCGGACTCGGAACAGCCGCACAGCACTTCATCTCGCTTGCCTTGGGGGGAGTTTGTCTGCCGTGGAGGCTCTACTGGCTGCTGAAGCGGGGATATTAGATGTGAACGTGCTGGACGGCACTGCGACTTCGCCGTCTCGCCACACGCCGCTGCATCTCGCCTGCCAGTCCATGTCGGCCTTGTGCGGGGAGATTGTTTCCGCGCTGCTGGAGGCTGGGGCTGACGCGGAAGCCCTTTTGGTGGGCAGTACTGGCGGTGAACGCCCCCTTGACCTTGCGCTGGAGGCTCTCCGAAAGGCGGAGAAGAGCGTTGTCAGTGCGAGGGATCGGGGCGTGGCGGCTGTTGTTGTGGGTCGTCGCAATCGTCAATCCCGATCGGTGCTCTTTGACAGGTGTCTCCGCCTCCGGGCCATGCTGCAGAAGATTGATTTGCTCTTGGGCGCCATGGCGACGGTCCGACTGACGATGGCTTCACGCACGCTGGTCAGGAGGAGGCTGTATACGTTTCAGAACTGGCAGCAGCAAGGGATAGGAGAGGGCCAGCCAGTGGCAGATGTTTGGGTAAGGTTCAAGACCAGGCGGGCAGAGATGGCCTTGCTGGAGAATAAGGAGTTGCATGTGGAGATATGTCAGTTTCATGATAGCTTGGACTGAGTTGTAGTCTATGTTCTTATTGATCTGGTAAGCAAGGGAAGAAGAGCTGATGATCATAAACATTTCTTCTAGGAATTAATAAACTTTCTCTGACCCACTCTGGAAAAGACTCTCATAGATGTCCATGGCATCGTCATTCTGCTTCTTCAAGTCATGATTGTTGGTATACGCCCCTGCCGACGTAAAGAACTTGCGCATGCGCTCAGGGTCTTCATGCATGCCGTCCTCCGCGTAGGCATATACCCTGCCAAACTGGCGCGCCAAGTCCACAACAGCTTGCGACCTCGGTCGACGAACTGTGTCATAGGCCGTCAGCGCCGCCTCGATTTGCTCTGGTTCATTGACCCGACTGAACAGGTGGTTCAGGACAGCCGCATCTTCCAGCGCCTGGGCTGCTCCGTTCCCGGCAAAAGGAAGTGCTGCGTGGGCTGCATCGCCCACCATTGCAACCCGGCCCCGGCAGTAATAGGGGGCGTGGTCGTGGTCGCCCACGCTCCATGACGCGCTCGTATCCTTGGCCACCATCCGCACGATCCGCTGCGCGTCCTCGCTGTAGTCCGCGTACAGGGCAGGATCGAGCCCTTTGGACTTGGCCTTGGCCTTGTCGTCATCGCCGTCCTGCCCCATGGAACTCTTGCCCGCCGCACCGCCCCGAACCGCCACGCCGGCGCTGATCCTCATCCCCTTGTTCAGGGGGATGACATTGACATGTCCGCGTGGGCCCAGCAGAATAGGCACTGTGCGCGTCCACTTCTCGTTGATCTGGGCCTTCGCCTCCTCTGCCGAGACCAGCGTGCGGTATACCTGCCAGTGGTCGTGGTTCTTGGGCGCCGTGGCCGGGTGGTCTTTCCCCAGGAGGTATTCGCGCGCCACGCTGTGGATGCCGTCGGCGGCAAGGACACAGTCGGCGTGGTATGACGATCCGTTCTGAAACAGGATCGAGACCTTGTAGCCGTCGCTATTATTCGTCGCCTCCTTCTGCTGCGAGATCTGCTCCACCTTCCTGCCGTAGAAGATGGTGTGGCGCGGGAGCAGGGCCAGCAGACCGTCTAGCAGGTCGGCGCGGCTGACGCTCTTGCGGCCCTTGGCCCGTCCCAGCTCTGCGACTAGTTTCCCTGCATGCGGGCCCTGCGCGAGGATTACCTCTGTGGCTATCTCTTCATCCTCCTCTTCGGCCATGCTGGTCGCTTTGTCCAGGTATGCTTGGCGCACTTCGGGTCCGATGAGGGCCATGGCCTCGATGGCGTTGCGATGGAGGGCGAGGCCGGCGCCAACATCGCGGTATCCGCTGTGGCTTTCGAAGACGACGACGTCCAGGTGCGGTTGCTTGCAGAATCCGGCGGCGAGGGTTAGCCCGCCGATGCCGCCGCCGACAATGGCGACCTTGATCTTGCGCGTGCGGGTGTCCATGAGCTAATTATTTCGGGGGTGATTCTGGGTGTGTATAATATCCGTTAGCAGGCGGGAACACTAAATCTCATAGTTGGAAAAAGAAAATGGAGTGGAGAGAGAAATATGTTCAGAGGCCTTTACATTGAACCATCACTCTGTTCTCGGAAAGGTGGAGGGTTTGGGGGGGGGGGGGAAGGACTGGACATTGTTGACTTGAGCGAAACATCACATGCGAAAAGCCCCAAAACATGAGCGTCATACATTATAGGCGGCACCCAAACACAAACCATGCCACGCGAATTGAGCTTTGATACTAGTACTCAGACGTTTGTTCTTGGGGGAAGCCAAAAGTCGCGTCGCGTCGCGTCGCAGACTGACCGTCCCAACGGCTTCATAACGAGCAGCGAGCGTCTCGACACCAGAGACAACCAGGTCAAACAGATAAAAAATATGGTTAGAGATTTACCTTGAGGTTATTGTAAAATCAATGTGCCGCGATTGAAGGGAAGCACAGATTCAATATCTTTCTTGGTAAATTTGTTTTCTAATCTCTCTGCGCTGAATGTACCTAATCATGGGACGATTTGCAACAACAAAAATTTGAATATTTATCAAAAATATTCAGCAAAGATTCTTGCACCGAGTCAATGGAAATTTCTTCACCCTGTGATAGTCCCATAACTATGCAAGGCTGAGACAATTTTAACAAGAAGGCCGAGGCGGCTTGGATGGGCTGTAGTCACGTTGGAGGGAGGGCTGCGCTCAAGTTACGAAAAAGACGCAACGCGAACCGGCTGGAAGGGGGGGCAATCAAAGCTGGTTAAAGACTCATGTTTATTATTTGGCAATGATAAAAAGAGTCCTATTATGTATGCTAATCATCCAAATAAGTCCCTCTCTGCCATCCTCTATTAACCATGCTGTCACAAAGTCTTCCGGTCGTGCCATTCCGTCCCCTCCATCATATCAATATTCCATGGTTAGTGCCCCAAAATGGAGATGTCGCAAGGAAGTCAAACACTTAACCCAATCCAAGCCCCGACACCCAAAAGACCAGTCAAACAAACGGCCACCAAAATCATGCCATAAGAGATATTACCGTGGCCACGACACATTCCCCGTTCGCAGTTTCTCGTTCCATCGCACAGCTCAAGGCCATTCAGTCAGTTAATGCTGCGAGTGGAGTTGGTGTTGACATCGTTATTGCTCTGGACAGGTGGAATTATGTCGACACGCTCCTCGGTACCGTCCTTGTACAAAACTTTGACGTATGACACCTGGCGGTGCTCACTGGGGGAGAAACTGGATTGGCGCTGCTTCAGTGCCTTGAGGATGGGACCAACGGCTTCGGGCGAGCCTGGGACCCATGTAATGTCATCGTGGCGATGAAGGTCATGGGCCGCCATGGGCGACACCCGCCTGCCAGACTCGATCATTCTACTCTCCGAGACCCTGTTTCTGTCCATGCCAATACCCGAGTCTGCAAGTTTAGATGTCTCGGATTTGGCCCGACTGGCTTCGTTGGATGGGGGCGGAGTGGGGTACATCTTGTCAGCTGGCTGCTTTACTGCTTTTTCAGCGGGCGTATCGATGACATTGTTGACATTGTCGCGATGGATCACGGGCTCCTCGTTCTCCTTGTCCTCGCCACGGACATCCTCGTTCTCTTCCTCGTCATTATGGAAGTTATCAGTCTCTGTCGGTTCATTCTGAACGTCGTCCTCCATCTCCGTCTCCTCATTAATATCCGTGGGAGCTGCTTCCGAGTGAGCTTTCTCCGACCCAGATTTCTCATGAACAGCCATGGCCGGCAGAGGCTCAGGGTCGGTGGCCGGAAAGTACATTCCAAGCCCAGGGCGGTCGTCAGTCAACGGTTTCACCATGCCAGGCATCTCCACCAGCCTGGTCTTGATGTGGCTGTCGCGCTCCGCTTGGTCTGCATCCTGGATAGCACGGTAGTGGTGCTCAATGGGTAGGTGGATGGGAGTGCCAGCCGGAAGCCGGTGCAGGAACTGGCCCGTGGCGCCCAGGCCCTTTGGGATGGGCTGCTCAATCACGGTCGACCGGAAGTTGTAGTAGATGACCTCGCGATCCTCACGGCTCATCTTGGCAATGCTGACGGGCTCTTCGTGATCCCGGTCGTTGACGCGCTGCAGCACCTGCTGGATCGTCTCTCGCACAATGGCCGCGACCATCTCGTCGCCCATCTCGATCCGCCACGTCAGCATCGTCTTGTGCCGCGATGAGATTATCTCGGACGACAGCGGCTCCTTGTTGGCTTCCCCCTCCCGAGGAGGCGCCTCCTCCTCCGGGGTCTCTTCAACGCCATTCTCGGACGACGACATCGAGACGGATGTCCACTTGAGCTGCTTGCGCTTTTGACGATACGCCTCCATCCTCTTGAGCTCCTTGCGGATCTTCTTCTGCACCTTGTCCTCGATGATCGTCTTGTTTTCCCCCCACACGTCGTCGCCGGGCAGCTTGATGTGGTTCTGGAAGGTCAGCTCAAAGACGGTTTCTTTCTTAGGGGCGTTGAGGATATCGCCGGCGTCGATGTAGTGGTAGTAGACTTGGCGATTCAGGGCCGGCAGCTCGTTTTCCTCGAGGCTGATGCCCACCACGAACCGAGACCAGCGGTTCTCCCAAGAGCCGTACAGGGTGAAGAGGCCTTGGGCCCCCATCCGCAGAGGTGGTGCCTTGGTCACCTCGATACTGTGGCCGCAGTAGTGCAGCGAGACAGTCTTGGTGGGAAACGAGACCATCAAAGGAGGGAGGAGCGGGTCGACGGACTCCGCCGAGGCGCATGAGATGGTCGTTGTTGACATCGTGACGGATTTCAAGGATTCTGAAAGTCTTGGGTGTTGGCTGAAATGACCGACTTTGCAATGATGAGAGTAGGTGTGTGGGCTGAATGATGGTGGAGGGTGTGTGAGTGTGTTGGTGTTGAGGGAATTCCTGATTCCAGAGACGGGGTGGAAGGCGTCTAATTACTTATACCTCGGCGGGTGTCTTGATTTCCTGGAAGCCGGATTCCAGGTTGAAGCTCAGTAATGCCGTACGAAAGAGAGTCCGACTCAAAGACTCCTTTCTGTGTTGGGATAGCAACCAATACCGCGTATCAACAAGAGGCAGAATGAGGTCGGTTTGACCAGAAAGACTTGGACTCATTTCGCTTGATAATTCATGACAAAAAGGGCTGTGGCGCTCTACTCCCCCCTTTCCACGGCGGGCAAAATGCTTGCCAGAAAGATCGGAAAGCGTTGAAGTAATTAAATCAACGTCAACAAACACCATCAAAGAACAGGAGACTTCAAGTCTCACTGTGTCAAGTAAAAGGCTATCATCCTAGTGCACAGTCCGAAATTGCTTTTAATCGGTTCACCACCGGCAGCTGCGTTGAGATGAACTCTTCTCTTGAGCACGTCACTTTATTTGGCTTCAGATTGTAAAATCCGAACTCCTAAGATGTGCCTTCCCTTCATGCTGCTGCCCGTAGATCTTTGCTTTGACTTCTTTATGACTTTGAAGTGCAATGGGCAAAGGCATATTACGTAGCAGAGCGAAAAACCAAACGCCTCCTTCAAAAAAGAAATGTGCACTGCAAATATTAAACTGACAAGTACCTAGACTAAAGAGAGAAGGGCTGGTATGCGGCCAATTTTATTCTTTGGGGGCTGGGGAAAAGATTTATGTGCCTTTTGACTTGAACGTTCACTTCTGCCGGCTTTCGCTGCAGCAAGTGGACAAAGCCAAAAACTTGACTTGGCAGCAGACTCTGAATTCTGGATGGGAAGGAGCCCGGTAATTGTGCATCCCCCTCCCGGCATCCGAGTGACACGGCCGTTGGGATTTAGGCAACCTCTACCAAAACTTAAGCTCCATCCTCCTGCCCCATTCCGCTGATAGGAGGCTTGGCAACCAAATTTTTGGCCTGTGTGACAGCAAACTTTAATTCCAAAACTCTCCTTTCCTGCAGCTGCCGCCACGCTCCCACTCGCAACGTTGCACACCTGCATGGAGTGTCCACCTGACCCAAACATACAGACATCATGACTAGAGCAAGCTAACTCAACAATCAGTGCAATCTGATACAAAAGATACACAGCTTCCCAAGTCGGGAATACCAAACTCCCCGTGCCCATCCATTGACCTGACCTTGGTTACCTTGCCCAGAAATTCATAGCGCTTGCTTGCCTGTGAAAACGGGCCATACATGCACAAATCCCACCTCGGCCTTTTTTTTGCCTCGTCGCCAACGGGACCACCATGCCATGGGCAGGATGCGAAGTTGGCCACGGCCAACATTCCTATTCTGGAATACCGTGCTGCCCATCATACGGATGCCCATCCATCCACGGGCAGCTATCGATTCGCAAAGCAAAATGGTCATCGGATCAGATACTTAAGGGCGGGTGAGGCGCCTGCAAGAGAGATGGATGCTTTCTCGCTCGAAGTCTTATCACAACAAGCTTTTGCTCGACAGAGTAGAGTTGCAGACACCTGGTCAGAACATCGAGACAGTTGGGCCTTGGTCTCCAGAGCTTCCCAGGCTGAGTCCTGTCTTCTTGCCCTTTTGCTCAAACACAATTTCTTTTTTGTTACCAGTTCGCCGTCATGAAACCAAGCTTTCTCTCGTCGGCAATTGGGCTGTTTGCCTCCTGGGCTGCAGCCGTTCCCATCAATGAGCGACCAGCGGTTCCAGACACTTCATCAGTGACGTCAGAAACCTTGACAGCGGTCCCAGAGGCCTCGCCGGAACTCCCACGGCTTGTCCTCTACTACCAGACGACCCATGACTTGGCAGGCCGGCCAATTTCCATGCTGCCCCTGGTCACGGAGAAGAACATTGCCCTAACACATCTCATCGTCTGCTCGTTCCACATCAACCTCGGTGGCATCATTCACCTCAATGACTACCCACCAGATCATCCCATGTTCTACACCCTGTGGAACGAGACCCTGGTGATGAAGCAAGCCGGCGTCAAGGTCATGGGCATGGTCGGTGGTGCGGCCGCCGGATCGTTCAGTACCCTCACGCTCGACGGCGACGACCCCACGTTTGAGACCTTTTACGACCAGCTGTATGACACCATCATCAATTACGGCTTGCAGGGAATGGATCTGGATGTCGAGCAGCCCATGAGCCAGGCGGGCATTACGCGGCTGATCAAGAGGCTGCGTGTCGACTTTGGGCCCAGCTTCATCATCACTCTCGCCCCCGTCGCGACAGCGCTACGAAACGGTGCCAACCTGAGCGGCTTCAACTACCAGACGCTCGAGACGGCGGTGGGGAACGATATTGCCTTCCACAACGCGCAGTTCTACAACGGCTTCGGCTACATGGGGTCGTCGGTCGACTACGACAGGGTCATCGCCCAGGGTTGGAACCCCAAGAAGATTTTGATCGGCCAAATCACGGCAGCAGACAACGGCGGCGGCTGGGTGCCGTATGACCGCCTCAACGCTACCGTCACTGCTATACGCAGCAAGTATGGCCAGATCGGCGGCATCATGGGCTGGGAGTACTTCAACAGCGACCCTGGCGGCACGACGCAGCCGTGGCGATGGGCGCAGATCATCACAGCCATTCTGAGACCGAATCAGGTCCCGCGTTTGCGGATAACCAAGGCGATGGCGGAGAAGCTGGTCGAGACGTGGAGGAACAGCATTGGTGGCGGCGGGGGTGTGACCACAGGTGGGGCAGACGTCATCACAGGTGCGGTGGTTCCTGATCTTACGCCGACTGTTGACTATATGGGCATGATAAATGCATAGAGCGGCGGAGGCGTGCGGGGAAGGGGGATTTCCAACATGCCATATTAATGTCAATTGCCAATCCAAGGTCTTTCAAGGTCGTATTATCGATTATTTGCAAACTAACGCTCTGCTCGCGGTGGCTCCGAACTCGGATCAGCGGCCAGTAACTAATGTGTGTTGCCAATATGTGTATTATGTGTGTCTGTGTATTGATTGGGTTGGAAATTGGTGCGCTGGCCGTGCAACAGGTCTATATGTAGCCTAGAGTGCTGCGTGAAAGATCTTGCCTGAGGAAAGCCTGCCCGAGGAAACTGCCATATCGGACCCATCGTTAGATTCGTCGTGCTCGTCGATGGCATAATCCGACTCTTCAAACCTACTGAGGCATGTTGCTCAACGCTAGACTTAGGTAGTAGTAGAAAGAGAGAAGCGATACCTAAGGCCCCCTGGCCAGTCCAGCAGGCAGCAGTAGAGGGCCCATGATTGGTTTTGTATTTGCAGTACAACGAAACAAATGTCGATTTTCGCTGGCAGTCTACCCAGCAAGCCATCATCAAGATGCATCTCTTCAAAACTGACACTCTGGAGCTTTCATACTTCCCCGTCCATGGATTTTGTTGATCCTTACGCCATCTTGTCTCATACCTGGGGAGCAGAAGAAGAAGGCACATTCCGAGATCTCCCAAGCCCCGAAGCAAGATTGACGAAGGGATTTTAGAACATCCTGGCCTGCTGCAGGCAAGCGAAGAAAGACAGTATCATATGGCCCTAGATTGACACTTGTTGCCATACACAAGAAGAACAGTACCGAGCTTTCCGAGGCGATCAATTCCATGTGATTACACCTGGTATTGGGGTGTGGTGGTATGGATGCTACGCCCTCCTCGAAGACGTTCCTCCTCGAAGACGTTCCTCCTCGAAACTCGCAATTCCCCGAGACGGAGTTCTGAAGAGCCCGCTGGTTCACGCGTGGCTGGCGTCTCCGAGAGTTGATCGCCCTCCACCCCCCAAAAAGCCGAGTTCTACTCTCATCAAATTGGACTGGCATCGGGGCGGAATGTGTCGATGGTGATGGTTTAGCGGGGACTTGAATGAGTAAATATATATATATATATATATATTTGAAGGAACATTAAGGTAAGGTAGGTACTCGCCAAGGCTCAGGTTCCAGGCCGTGCATCGTCGCCTTATTTCTCCTAATTAATTTATCTCAGCAACAGCAAAGCTATTTTTACCCGAGTGGACAAGTTGCGAGCAGAGGGCACTTTACCCCGAACTATCATTATCCAATATAATAGCCAATATTCCCCCCTTTTTGCTCGGCAATTCCTTGCCGGATCGTGCGGGGGTTTGGCAGTTTTCTTGTTATATACAGCGCCACTTATTAGAGATCGTACCTGGGGGCCTCTCGCCTGACATCTTGCCCTCGTTAACATAACACGAATGTCGGGTTGTTGTTGTTGCTAACGTTTTACTTCAATTCATGGTTAATGTTCCTAAAATGACACTTATTACTCTTGCCGTATGGCTTCTTGCCACCTCAGGACTAGTGTCTGCAGCACTCCCACAACCAGCCCCGGCATCTCTGTCACGCCGCCACGAAGGAGCGTGCTTGGACTCGTCACTATCGATGACTAACTTGACCATCACCGACACCAAGATCATAATGGGGAACCCAATGCAACACCAAAACACGTCCATCATCTTCAAGGCATTCAACACGGCTGTGGGCGTCGACGTGAGCTGCTCTGCAACCGACATCGCCCTCACGCCCCAGGCGACCGGCAGCGACCCGTACAAGTGGTATGACTGTGCCATCGCCTCGTCCCAGTCGCACAACGCCACGGCGCGGTTCCGCTACGATGGAACCCTGCAGCATCTCACGTTCAATGAGACTTGGCTTTGCCAGGATGAGGCGGGGGAAATGCCGTACGTACCTCCTTTCCGCATATCAAAAGAAAAGAAGAAAAGAATATGCATGCTGATTTAAACACTCCCTTTCTGTGACTGTTCCATGCAGACTGTTATTCACAGCCTACTCGTTCAATCGGCTGCCTGTAAGCTGTCAAGAGGGCGATGGCAGCACCTTTGCCACACGGCAGTGCATACAGGACAAAGACAGCAAGATTTACTTTCCAGTTGATGTCAGCGCGAGGAGCTTGGAGCCAGTGTCATGACGGGGCAAAGAACGATGAGAGAGAACCACCTTACACAGCAACAAACATGATATTCGTTAGACTTGTGAAATTCACTTGTGTGGTGCTTCAAAGTTCAGCCCAAGTTAGAACACATAGTAGCCGATATTCAGTTCAATCCTCAATCTCCAGCCAACTGATGCCCATTCCTTGAACAACTCCACAGCACTGAATCCTTGCGGATAAGGCAACGGCAACATTCCTTAGCTTGACGCGACGCGACAGGCTCTATCGTCAAGCCCCTCTTTTGTCAACCTAACCGGGGGCAGGTAGGTGCCTATGTGAAAAGAAAAGAAAAGAAAAAAAAACCACCGTTGGCCGGCTTCCGATTACCAGTTTGGTGGACCATTCACAGCATTAGTCCCCTGAATCCCCCCCTGGCCTTATTTGCGGTAAGCACACTACTGACGATCTCAAGCCCCAAACAGAAGGTAGCAGTCGAAAAGGCCCACCAAATGGAGAATCCGGGGATTGTGGGGCCCAGCCCACGGCTCAAGGACCAAGTTAGGAAGTTGCATTGTCGCCCTCGGTCTCTATAAAATAAAACAAGTCGCCGCGCTTGGAGGAAAAACAAAGGAGAAAAAAGAGGAAAGAAAAAAAAAAGACACGAGCCACCACGACGACGACGACACGACGACCATGTACATCGCCCATCTCCTCGCGACCTCGGCCCTTGTCCCCAGCGCCATGGCCTGGGGCACTGTTGGCCACGCCACAGTCGCGTACATCGCGTCTGGGCTGGTCAAGCCCGAGACAGCTGCCTACTGCAAACAGATTCTTAGTGACACGAGCGACAACTTTCTCGGGTCCATTGCCTCGTGGGCCGACTCGTACCGCTACGAGGCTGGCGGGGGATTCTCTGCCGCATACCACTACATTGACGCGCTCGACAACCCGCCCTACTCCTGCGATGTCGTCTTTAATCGGGACTGTCCTGCCGAGGGATGCATTGTCAGCGCTATCATGAACTACGTATGTTTTCAAGACCGAAGTCACTGACTCACTGCCTTGAAACAAAACAAGGACTAATGAAAAAAAAAAAAAAAAAAGACCAACATCCAGCAAACACAACACGAGCCCAACTCTCTCAAATTCCTCGTCCACTTCCTCGGCGACATCCATCAGCCCTTGCACGACGAGAACTACGGCGCCGGGGGCAACAACATCACCGTCCATGTCGACGGCGTGACGTGGAAGCTGCACGCCGCGTGGGACACGGCCTTTCTCACCAAGATCACCGGCGGCACCACCCTCGCCACGGCCAAGGTCTTCGCCGCCCGCCTACTCGCCAGCATTAAAAGCGGCGTCTACGCGACGGCGTCCAAGAAGTGGTTCAGGGGCACCCTTAACAACACGCAAACGGCGGCGATGCTCTGGGCAACCGAGACCAACGATCTGGTTTGCTCTCGTGTTCTGCCGCAGGGCCCCATTGCCATTGAGGGCCAGGAGTTGAATGGGACGTACTACCAGAACGCGGTCCCGGTTCTCGAGTTACAAATGGCCAAGGCGGGAGTGAGACTGGCGGCGTGGCTGGACTTGATTGCTACGGGCTCGACGCCACTGGGGGGAACTGGGCCGTGTAAGCCGAGGTCAAAGTTGTAGGTGGGAACATAACCACCATACCTAGGTAATTTTGGATGGCTGCTAGATAAAAGTAATGATAATTCAATCTCCATTAAGTTCGTTTTACAGCTGCCAGTCGTCAATTCTCCCGCCAGGAGGTGAAAACGAGATTTTTCATAGTTTGAACCGCAACCAACACATAGCCAGGCGGCCAGCACCGCCTTGAAGAGGTAAGCTATTCATTCTTCATGAGGAAAACTGGCCACAAAGTTCGTCAAGTACCTCTTTGTTCGTCAGTGCCCCATTCTTGTACAAAGAGTTTATATTCCGCTCAGCGATACCCGAGTTCAAAGAATGAAACTGTAAGCAGTAGTCTAATCCCACCATGAACAAAGTCATTGAGAAAGAAAAATAATATACTTCTTCGGGCTAAGCAATGGGATTGAAGACCAAATGCACAAATCCAAACAAGTGCATTCACAAGAAACAAAATGGAGGAATAGCTTGCGTATACAAAAAGGCCCAATAATATGTCTCACTTCCGTAATATGGTATCCGGATTTACATTGAGGTCCTCCCCGCGAAGCTGCGACTAATTAGTAGCTTGCTTTCGCACGTACTAACTCGCTGGCCAATCTTAGCCGCACTCTCGTACTCCTCAACTCGTCCTGAGTGAACCCATCTACACTCAAAATGACGACATTTAGAATCCGTCCCGAGGACATGGAAGACATGGAGGATATTGAGCTCAACGACTCGGAGCTGGCTCTCGAGGAAGTCGAGTTGGGAATCTCCAAAGACTTTTGGATCAGCAACACGCTCACCCAAATCCACCCCCTCACCGACCTCGACCTCACCGCGCCACCTAGCAAAGTGCGGATTGTTCTGGGCTTCAAGTATGAGGGAAACCAATATGACGAGGCGGTAAGTTACCTCAAGTCCAACCTCACCCGCTGTTTCGTCTGGTGGCACCATCTGGCTGGCCAGATCGTCCACCCCGCGGGCGAGAAGCACTTCAAGTTGGTGTATACTGACTACGTCCCAGACTTCAACATCAACCAGTTCCCCAACGAGGTGTTTGACCACCAGCTTCTGCTCAAGGATGGTGAGTTCCCATGGACGTACCAGGAGCTGATGGAGCAGGGCGTACCGCCGATCGCCATGGACGCCAGTGTCCTCTGCCTAGGGCCGCAGAACGTCGTCCAGAAGGGCGGGCCAAGCCACCCCGTCACGCTGCGCACGACCTTCATCCAGGGCGGCTTGCTGCTGGGCTTTGGATTCGACCACAGGGTCATGGACGGTGGTGCCATCCACGAGTTCCTCGACTACATGAGCAACCCCCTCAAGTCTTTCTCCGCCGCAGACCTGCAGTCACACTACTGGCGAAAGAGACTCATCGAGGAGTCCGAGAGATTCAAGAAGACCGGGACCACGATCGACGAGCGGCTCTTCCCCGAATATGACTTCAACTACGAGTTCAACAACAACAACAACAACAACAACAACAACAACAACAACAACAACAACAACAACAACAACAACGACGACGATGACGATGAAGACGACGCCGTCATCACCGCGTCCTCCAAGTCTGACCTCGAAAACCAACAGCAACCCGCCGCCCAGGTCATCATCTCCTTCACGGCCGAGACCGTCAACTCGCTGCACCGCAACGCCCTGGCCCGCCTCAAGTCTTCGCGCGGAGACGACACCTTCGTGTCCAAGGTCGACATTCTTTGTGGTCTGGTCTGGCTGCACGTCACACGCGTGCGCCTGCACCGACTAATCGACAAGAACACGGCCAAGTTCGCCACGGCCGTCGACATGCGCTCGCGCATCATGTCGCCGCCCGCCACGTTTGCGGCCGCACACATGGGCAACATGTTCCTGAGGGCCGTGGCCATCGCCAACGCCTCCGCCCTGGCAGGCTACCCGCAGTACTACGCCACCCAGGACCACCACCCGCTCCCGCCCGTCAAGATGGAGCAC
Organism: Lasiosphaeriaceae sp. G1095; assembly: GCA_027569635.1. NCBI lineage: Eukaryota > Fungi > Ascomycota > Sordariomycetes > Sordariales > Lasiosphaeriaceae > Lasiosphaeriaceae sp. G1095. The sequence goes on along the minus strand of JAPDFK010000257.1, from coordinate 10,407 downwards.
ATCGCCGAGGCAGCCCACCGTATCCGCCAAGCCATCCCCGGGACCACCACCCCGCACCACATTAACAAGGCCCTGCAGCTCGCAGGCACACGGGACCCCGAGGTGCTCACCAAGGCGTGGTATGCTGGCGTCGAGCGGGACCGCACGGGCCTCGACAACTCGGTGTGGGTGAGCATGCTCGAGGGGATCAAGTTCGCGATTCCGGGCACTGGTGAAAGCGGTGGCGGTGGTTCTGTCGGCCCGGTGTGGGTCCGGCGCACCTACCGCCCGACCCCCGGGTTAATGAACATCATGCCGCGTGTGGGCGGGGCAAAGGGCGACGAGGAGGAGCCCTGGGAGGTCCTGCTGGGCCTTGGCGCGGGAGATATGGCCAGGCTGCTTGCCGATAGGGAGCTGGGTTGTTGGACCATCAAGTCGTATGCCAAGATTACTACCAAATCATCTGCTACTGCTGCTGCTGAATATGCAGAGGAGGAGGATTCTCGGCGGCCGTGGTACTTGGCGTGCTGTGAGCCTGTCTCGTCGATCTGGAAGCTGTGCACTGGCGGCTCGCGTTGATAAGGGATATAAGTAAGTGTCTCTGTGTCCTGTGACCGTGATGGGCAAATCGTTGTTATCCTAACGGCCTTGAGGTAAGTGTCGAGATAAACATACCGGGTAAGGAGTGCTCTTTGTACTTTTCCTGCTACAATTCCCACTCGTTCATCTCCACAGTTTCAAGTCAGTTTTGTAGACAGTCTTGCACACCGAAAGCCCATCGTCGTCGTTGAAGGACTGTGGTGTGTTTGTTTGAACCGTACTGTTTTCGTAATATCGAATTGTTGTTATTGTGACAGGACTTAGAGTACGTTGGAAAGAAGCTAGCAAACAAGAATTCCTTTCATCGATGTTACCTATCGAAAGAATTTCTAAAAAAATTTTTAGTATGCCGCTAGTGAATTATAGAGTGAATTAGAGAGTGAATTAGAGAGTGAATTAGAGAGCGAATTAGAGGGTGAATCAACCCTAAACCATGAACCAAGCCTTCAAAAGTCCGTGTCATCAATGTCGTCCGAGTCGTAGTAGTCCGCAGGCTCCGGTGACGGCGCCACGTCACACCTGGTGTAGTTGTCATCATCATCATCATCATCATCGCCATCGTCGTCATCGTCCTCATCCTCGCTGCTGCTGCTAGAACTCACGCCCTCCCTCACGCCCTCCCCCATAATATCCTACACAACCTTGGCCACCAACAGCCCCACGACCCATCGCCACTCCCCCGTGACCTGGTGCTCGCGCCAGTGGTAGCCGCAGGTACACCGCCGGGAGAACGGCTTCTTGCCGTAGTCGTGGTCAAAGTCCCAGCACGGACACCCGTACTCGACGCAGGTATCGACCCGGGCCAGCCGCGTCTTGAGGTCGCCGTCGCCGTCGCCGTCGCCGTCGCGGTTCTGCAGGTGCGGGTACACCTCCTCGTCCATGGCGCGCTGTAGCCACTCGATCGACTCGGGGTCGGCGTCGAGCTGGGCCTCTGTGATCTTGCTGTGCGAGGGACCTTGGTGGCCGCACAGGCACCGCTTGCCTTTGTGGTTCTTCAGTCTGTTGTTGTAGTCCCTGCAATTGCACAGATCGCACGGCTCCATATCGTCAAGGGACGTCTTCTTCGTCCGGTTGGATGACGCCGCCGCGGACTCTTTTTTCAGGGAGGCGTAGTACCCGCCCATGAAGTGGCAGAGGACCGTGAGACCGACGAGCTCTGCGTGCTGCTCGTCCGTCAGACTGGGGTCGGAGAACGGGGACGACGACGTGACCTGGTCGGCGCGCTGCTGCTCGCTCCGCTTGACGCGGTCGACCTTTTTGGAGAGCTTGTACCCGGCGCGGGCCCCGTGGTAGAGCGTGCCTGCTGCTCCCCCGGCGGCGGTGCCCGTGCTGGCGGCGGTAACGACGACGTTGGTGGCGGCGGCGTGGGCAAAGTGGGCGGCGGCGGTGGCCGGCGCGTGGGCGAGGTGGGTGGCTAGGGCGGCGGTCATCTTGCCGCCGATCCACTTGAGGGCGAGGAGCTCGAGGCCGCCGAAGATGACCATGTTGACGGCGAGCCTGTCTGGGGCAGGCTTGGGTGGGGTGTGGGATAGTGTAAGGGTGTTGCTCCCTCAAAGAAAGAAAGAAAAAAACGCAAGTCAGCATTTGGAGCCAGTTCAAGGGGAGGACTCTGGGGCTTTATATCCCTTTTTCAGATCTGTATTCATGGTTGGTTCCATTATCTCGAGCTTCCAAAAAGGGACCAAACAAGTGAATGGCAACACACACAGGTTTGGACGGCAATGGGCTTGATACCTTAGCTTCATGTTGATAAAGGACAGAAGAGAGGGTGCGCAAAACTTGGCGCTGCACGGAGCTGAAAATGGTGGCGCTCCAAGGCCCAATTTTAGAGCCGTCCAGATCATCATTTGGGATGGAGCTTTGGTGGGATGGATGGATGGCTTCCAGGTTTCTGTTTCCTTCCTCTCAGAGCCTTGCCCCCCTGGCTACATACCCATTTCACTTAATTATAGGTACCATATTTTATGTAACTGACCTGTCAGACTCGTTTCTTTTTATCTGAAGATTCAGTAGATGCAGCTCCTATACACTAAAGCAGACGCTTCTCGACAATAGCCCCACAGAGAAGTCGATTATTGTTGCCCTGCACATAATTATAGGAAGGTGTGCACGGGTGGCGGCCTTTTTTCGCGCAACACAACACACACACACAACACTCCTCCTGCACACCCTCTCTCCTTCCCTCCCTCGCAGCCTGTAACCCAACCTTCTTCAACCCTCAGCCAACCAAACCTGTCAGTTAATTAAAAGTACATCATCGGCGGCTTCAAGCTAGTTCAGCCTCTTTTTCCTTTTTTTGTTTCGCGTCACTCATTTTTATCAGTAAAGTACCCAGACTAGTTCTAGGGTCGGCCACGCAACCATGGCGTCCCTCTTCGCGCCGCCTGTCTTCGACGTCCTCGCCACCACGGCCACGGACCTCCTCCAACGCCTGGAGAGCATGGAGATTACGAGCGTGCAGATCGTCGAGGCGTACCTCACGCAGATTGAGCTGCACAACGCCAAGGGGGCCACGTGCAGGGCCGTCATCACTACGCCCGCGCGGTTCCAGCTCGTGGCCTGGGCCGACGCCCTGGACAAAGAGCGCCAAATGGGCACCCTGCGAGGCCCTATGCACGGCCTGCCTCTCCTACTCCAGGATAATATCTCCACCGAGCTCAGCCTCGGACTGCCCACCACGGCGGGCTCGTACGCGCTGTGGGACACCTCCCCGCCGGGCAACGCCCCGATCGTCCAAAAGGTGAGGAGGGGATAAAATGGCTGAAAAATTGAACGAAATCTTTGCTAACTTGACTTTTAGCTCTTGGAGAGTGGAATGATTATCCTGGGCAAGACCAACATGACGGCAAGTTCTATTGTTCTCCAACGTACTGGTTGTGTAACCCAGACTAACACGAAGCCTTTTGTAGGAGTTTTGTGGGCTCAAGTACGTGTCGGCAGTCAACTTCAACCAAGAATTGCCTTACTTTGAACCCTGCTAATATTCTGCAAATAGGGGCGTCCCGGGCTACTCTTCCGTCGGCGGCATGTGTGAATCCCCATACATTCCCGGCGGATACGTCCTCGGCGACAAGTTCCGCGGTGAGACTGTAAGTTTCCCAACACACTCCCCGTGTTATGTGTGCGTTAAGCTTAGAATAACCACCTCACAGACGCCTGGCGGCTGGTCTACTGGACCCGCGGTTGCTGTTGCGTCCGGCTTTGCCCCCGTCTCACTGGGCTCCGAAATTTCAGGCTCGCTCATCCACCCGGCCGCTTCCGCCTCCCTCTACGCCCTGAAAATCACCCAGGGATCCGCAAACCTGGACGGCGTCATGCAGATATCCACCAAGTTCGACAGCATCGGTGCCGTAGGAAAGTCGGCTATGGATGTGGCTCTCACCTGTGACTCGCTCTCCGCTTGGGATAGCGGCCCGGGCCTGGCAGCCGTGGCGGCAGATGTCAACCCGGCAGACGTCCATGTCGGCTTTCTCGACATTGGGAAGTGGAGACTACCGGCTTACAACCACGACTTCAACGCCGACTATTTTACGCAGACAGTAGGTGAAAGACGGGAAGAAGGCTCTTCGAGGATTTGTATGCTCAATGTATATATGTGTCATAGGCTGGAGAGTATGAGGCTGCCAAGTGGAAGCTTCGGGAGAACGGCGTCACGGCCAAGGACGTGTACATGACCCCTGGCGGAGATTGCATCATTGACGATTCGGAGAACGCCAATGTTGTCGATCTGCTGCACACGGTGATCGGTAAGTCCTTTACTGGAACCCGGGGTAAATTGACAATTGACCGTCAGCTAACTCGAATTTCAGACGAGCAAACAAGTGACGCCATGGACAAGTTCTTCGAGTGGCTGAAGGTCACTAAAATCCATGATCTGAAGGACGTCATGGTGTTCAACGATGATCACAAAGATGTCGAGATGCGCCCAGGTAAATACACCCTCACCACCACCCCTCACAAAGAAGATCCTGAGTATTTTCCAGGACCCCCCCCCCCCCCAACCCTCTAACGTGTTTGAAAACCTCTAGGCTATTCGCCAAACCAGACCCGTTTGATGAACCGCTACATCGACAACCTCCCGGACCATCGGGAGTCCGAGTGGATGGAGTACTGCCGGCGCTGGGCGATGGCCGACGGAATCGATAAGTTGGTATCGGAACAAAAGGTGGACATTGTCGTCTGCTGCTCGGACAGCAATTTTGCCATGGTGTCGACCGTTTCGGGCTACCCCATGGCCACCATGCCGTTGGGGTACATCGAGAGCAGCGGGCGGCCCTACGGCGTCGTCGCCATCGCCCAGGCCCACGAAGAGGCCAAGCTGATCCGGTTTATGGTCGCCTGGCAGCGCGTCTTCTCCGCCCGACGCATGCCTGATCTCCTGGCATGCGCAAAGGCACGCGCTGACCGCTAAGTGGATACGGGTGGGAGTGAACCGGGAAACGCCCTGGTTGTATATAAGTTCTGCATATGGTAGTGTCCTGGAGGGGGTTGGAGGGGTTTTTGGGACGTCTCTTCGCCTGTTACGTTGGGGCCTATAGCAGCTATAGCCACGGCCGAGAGGAGGGATACAATCCTTCTCTAATATAATGCACGCCTGATAAACCGAAACGAACACAAAGAACACTGCGTGATATTGTAAAGTGAAAGGCATAGCCCGAAAGGCCTGGGGGCATATCGTGTCAAATGGAGAGGGTTTAATGTTGACCGAAGGGCCATCTCGGACTTCTTCCTTGCCATACATTAAAAAAATAACCCCCCCCCCCCCCCCCTCCAAAAAAAGGCCCTGATACTGAGCACACAGTCCAGTGCTGTGTTATTTATATCACTGAGAATCAAGCACATTGAGCTTTATTTTACCCTCAAGGGCCCCTAGCATATTTGTGAAAAAAAAAGTCTTAAAACACATCAACAACAAACCGCCACCGTTTCCCCCCGAGGCTGTCCCCCCGCCGCCGACTGAATCTTCAACAAATGATGGAGAACGTCTCCTCCCCCAGACTTACCACCACCGCCACCAATCGCTAAACTCTTCGCCTCATTATACACCGCTATATCAGCCTCACTCGACGGATCCAGCGTGTCCCTCCCCATCGCCATAAGCCGCATCTGAACCACCGACAGCGCCGCCGTTGCACCGAAATCATCGTCGTCGAGCTGCTGCGGGCGAATACACCCGTCGACCTTCCCACTCAGAATATCCCTGGGCAGGTTCGGCTCCGTGCACGCCGGCCTGTCGAGCGCGATCGCGTTGACGGTCTTGAGCGCGTCGACCATGGCAGCCCCAGACCTCAGCCCGCCCGTGACGATGGCGCAGGTTTTTTTCTTCGTCAGCCGAGGCACGATTTTCTCGGCGAAATCGAGAAAAAAGGCCTCTCTGGCGCGGGTGCTTTCCCTGCGGTGACACAGGCCCATTTCTTCGTACGTTCCCCCGGACAGTTCAACGAAATCGAACCCGTGTGATTCGAGAAGTTGGCAGAGTTGGCCCGCGTCGTCGGTGGAAAACCCGTTGGCTTGGAACTCGACGCTGTTGAGATTTTGATGCCCATGATAAAGCTCGGCGACGTGGCCGCGCGGATTTGGGACGCCATCTCGGTGATGATGCGCGCGCGGTTCGCGAGGAGGGGACCGCCGTAGGCGTCGGTGCGGCGGTTCGTTGTCTCCGACAGAAACTGCGCGAGGAGGTACCCGTGTGCGACGTGCAGCTCGACGCCGTCGAAGCCTACCTTCTCGAGAAACACGGCGCCGTGGACAAAGGACGCGGTTATGGATTGGATTTCGGCGAGGGATGCAGGGTGCGGCTTGGAGAAGCCTGAACCAAAGATGGTGAGGTCGAGTTGTACGTCCGATGCGGAGCTGGTAGATGGAGAGGGTTTGGCGGCCCGGGTGGTTCAGTTGGCCCAGGAAGAGGGAGCCAGAGACCTTGGCTGCGGAAGCGAGAGTTTGGAACCCCTCGAACCGTGGGCCGGAGAACGGAGCGTCAACGGGGACGATCATGTTTCCTTTCGCTTCGACGTGGGAGCGGTCGAGGACGATGTCGCCCGCGGTGATCAGGCCGAAACCGCCGGCGCCCCAGGTCCTGTTAAAGGTTGACGAGTTTCGAGTCGGGGACGCCGCGTTGGGATAGGTCGTCGGCGTGCCAGGTGGCTAGATACTCTGTCATGGCTGCTTTCATGAACCGGTTGGGAGAGGTGCGTCCTGAGAAGGGAAAGGACCAGGGGTGAGGGGTCGAAGTCCGGCCTGGAGCGATATCTAGTTGCCATTGTTGGTGCTTTGGGGTTGTAGCAGTTAGACTAATTAGTCTAAATATTTGCCGTTGAAAAAAAGGAATAGATCTTCAAAGGTGAAGCGAGCTTCTGGAACAGAACAAATTTGTGGAGGAAGTAAGATGGAGTTGACTTGTTAAGAGGTCCAGGTCAATAATAGTACAGCTCCACGGGAGGCCATTTGCTGCTGGCTAAATGCAACGCATCCCGCATCCCGCATCCCGCATCCCGCCTCTGCTACAACCTCGGCACTTGGTATAGACCCTTGCATCAGCTAAGAGTGCCGTGATTGCCATGTCAGTGACTGCGGACGTGCTTGAGGAGGTTTTGTGTCACCTCGGGTTATATATTTCAGCATCCGCAAGCAAGAGGGTACTGACTCGTACAACAACCCTGATTACAACCCTGTGGGAAAGTGCATCCATAAGAACCGAGAAAAAAGGAGTCACGATAGCACAGGATCTGTCTGCAGTCTTCAAACATTGTGATAATAAAGATAGCTCAACAAGCAGCCAACGAACAATGCATTCACTTAGGGAGACTCTAGTCTAGTGTACAAGAAATCAACCCCGGCCTAGAAGATGACAACAGGACTCTTTCCCTAACAGGGCATCTTTAGGATGGAAAGGATAAAAAAAAGAGACATTTAAATGCTCTTGGACAGGCCCTTTACGCGCCGTTGTTGTTGTATGCAATGCGGTTCGGCGAGTCCTTGGGGTCAGAAACCCTGCCCAGGGTGGCCACGCTAATGATGCGGTTGGTGACGGCGGCGCCCGTGAGACCCTCCAAGCTGATAAAGTAGGCAGCCAGGCCAGCAACGTGAGGAGCGGCTATATGTCATAGTCAGAGTCGGATGTTTCTGATAATAGAGACAAAAAAGGAAAAAAAGACTTACCCATGGAAGTGCCACTCAGGTAGGTGGTGGCCGAGTTGGAGCCAATATAGCTGCTGATGATGCTGAGGCCCGGGGCGAAGATGTCGACAAGAGTTCCCCAGTTGGAGAACCAGGCGCGGTGGTCGGTGCCATCGATGGACGCAACGGTGATGGCGCTGGGTGCCGAGGCAGGCGAGAAGTCCTTGGAGTCGGAATTGGAGTTACCAGCCGAGACGACAACGGTCACGCCGACCTTGGTGGCGGCTTTGACTGCGTCGTTGAGCGAGACGGACAGCCCACCGCCCAGCGACATGTTGATGACCGCCTTCTTGGTGCCACCCTTGCCCTTGGCGTCCTTGACGGCCCAGTTAATGCCGGCGATGACGCCAGAGATGGAGCCCGAGCCGGTCTTGTCCAGGACCTTGACGGCCACGATGGTCGCCTTTTGGGCCACGCCGTACGTCTTGCCGGCGACCGTGCCGGCGACGTGGGTGCCGTGGCCGTACTCGTCGGTGTTGGGGGATCCCGCGATGAAGTTAGCGCCCCAGACGGCACGGCTCGACGAGCCATCCTTGAACTCGTTGTGGGTGATCAGGACGCCCGTGTCAACGATGTAGACGCGAACCCCGTGGCCGGCAGAAGGGTCGTAGATAAAGTCGCTTGAGCCGCCGGCACGGTGCGAGATGCGTCCGAGGCCCCATGAGGAGTGGGCCTGGGTGGTGAACCCACGCTTCTGGATGTCCAGAGGCGGGGCGGCCACGGCCGTGTGGTTGACAACCGTGTCTTTCTCAACGTATTCAACCTGTAGCGCATGTGTAAGCAGAAATGTGATGATGTCTCTGAAAAAAGAATACGCACCAATGGAGACGAAGTCAGGTCCTTGAGCACCGAAGCTGGGATCTCGGCAACATAGCCAGAGAGTCCATCGATGTCCAGCGTCTCGGTGACACCGGCCTTGCTCCCCTGCTTGGCCTTGGCCGTGATATCGTCCTCGTGCTTCTTTTTCTGGGTGGGGTCGGCGTTGTCCTTGTACTTTACAATGTACTTGTCTGGGACAAGAATGTCGGCCGAAACACCATCGTTCTTGATGGGTGCGTCGGCGAGTGCGAGGGGGATCGCGATGAGAGCTGCGAGGCTCGCGATGGCGGTGGAGAACTTCATGATGTTTGCTTTTGTTTTGACGTTGATCCAAAGAAAGAAAGAACTGAAAGATGCAACCAGTGTTTAAGGGCTGTTGATCAGAGGATGCTGAGGAGCGTGTTGACTGAGAAGAGTTGTGCAACATCTTTCCCTTTATACTTGATTCATTCATGGACCACTTCCTTCACCGACCTCAGCCGAGACTATCACCGATGCCAAGATTTTGCCTTTTGGTGTTGTTGGCATGTTGTTGGCCCACAATGTTGTGATGGTTGGAGGCTCAGATGCCAGCTTTGGCTTGGCATTGTTCTGTTGTCGGCTTTCAGCCCTACACTCTCAATAGGGGTTAGTGCTCGCTCCCTGACTGGATCGACATAACAAAGGGCTAGGCTTCGTTTCTAAGCCCCCCCTTGGGTGGCTTGCTACTGGCTGTAAGCGCTGCCTTGGATCATTGCTCAGTAATTCAAGTTTGTCATTTTTAGAGTTGTTGCAGAACCATTATAGCTTGTTGTTGTCGCCATTATCTCTCTGGAAATCATACGCATTTTCGGCGTTGAAAGCCAAAAACGAAAGTGAAAGGATGCCTTTGACAATACCGTAATTAGGCGCAATGATGGCATTCGTGGTATCGTTGAATATTTCGCTCTAGGAGACTGACAACGAACATCAGCCTCTGAAGTTGCTGAACATCCGTCCTCTGCCAGAAAAAATCTCGTGTCCAGAAAAAAGCATACCAGTTGGGCTTGAAAGTGTGGGGAAGCTGTGGTTGATTGCATCCAGGAACCGTGCCTGGGCCAGCGGCTGACAGATCTGAGCCCCCTCGCACTTATGTTATAAATAACATGATTCTCCCAATCACAACCCACCCACTGTGTCATAGTTTTGAAATGACACGTGTTGGTGTCTCCCGTTCAAACTCGAAGCGCGGGGAACTTGTAGCGGTCGGAGGAAAGGGGGGCGCCTGATTGATCCTGTTTGCTCACTCAAGTAAAAGCCTCGAACCACTAACATCAGTTGAACGATGGGCGGCCAGTCTCTCCTTTACGCCCGTGGCGGTGGCAGGGCTGCTGAATGCCTATCCGTGGGCAGCTGCCTTGACCGTATTTTGTCGCAGCCGCAGCTTTGTTGTCGGAGTTCATCAGTTGAGCCAGTCACCAAGTCGCCACCTGCGCAGCGACCAGTTACAGCCAGCCAGCCGTCGGAAATATGACCACGCGCCACTCAACTAGGGGCATCTGATGCACGTCCACCCGCCAGTGCGCATGGCAAAGACTTTGAATGCAGCCTTGCAAAACAAAATCATGGCAAAATATTCCAGCGATTGGTCTTTTTGGAAGGGAAGGTCTCGGGCGTTGGGAACTTGGAAGTGGCCAAAGTCAAGGAAGTGCGGGGATCTTCAGGGCGAGGGGGGGGGGGGGGGGGGGGGGCCCCCCCGCCCCCAGGGCGGGGGGGGGGGGGCGCCGCCCCCCCCCCCCCCAGCGCGCCCCATGGGTGTTTAAACACAGGCGGCTGTGTGGCCAACACAACCACACCCCCAAGCGCGGTCGAGGG